>LVTN01002316.1:6797-39387 GCA_001649415.1 Musa itinerans
TGCTCTCGATCCTAACAGAGTCCCCCTATAGCCTCGCATTTGGAACCAAGGCTGTCTTACCGCCCGAGGTAGTTTTTCCCACCCTTCGGACAAAAAACTATGAGGAAAAGACAACGATCGAGGGACTTCGAGCCGGCCTCGACATGCTCGAGGAGCGGCATGCCGACGCACACTTAAAAGCCCTCTCCTATAAAAGGACTATTGTGAGGATCTACAACCGGAAGGTCCGGCCCCGACCGATTAAATTAGGCGACTTGGTCCTACGCAAAGCCAAGGTCAGCGACCCGACCCGAGTGAGGGGAAAGCTGGCCCCCAATTGGGAAGGACCTTATCGGGTGATCGACGTAGTTAGGGTCGGCACATACCGACTTGCGACAATGCAAGGTCACCCCTTGTCGAGGACTTGGAATGTGCAGAATCTTAAAAAATTATTCGCATAAATAAAAGGAGGAAAGGCAAAAGTTTAAACAAAAGCCCTTTTTCATTCAAATAGGAATTCGATTACAGGACAAGGTGACACATTACATCGTCGATCGACACCCGACCAACAAGTTAGCAAAAATTATTACGAAATTACATTATTTCCCGGAGCGTCGACGCTGTCATCAAAAGGCACCTCCTCGGGCATATCGACGCTCAGGTCTTCGGGGCAAGAGGCAAAGGGGTTTTCCTCGACCTCCAGACCGGGGTGGCGTGCTCTGAATTGGGCCAGGGCAATACAGTACCCATATTCATAGGTAACCTGCCCCGACTGCACGAGGCCTGAAACCCCGAGGATTGTTTATAGTCCTCGATCAGCCTCTTGTCTTTCTCTGGCCGCTGCTTCATCTCGGCGGCCAAGGCCTCGGTGGCCCCCTTCGCCTCGGCGACCGCCCTCTCCAGCTTTTGGGTAAGGGTGACCGCCTCGTTCCGGGCTAAGCGCGCCTCAATTCGAGTCACCCTCAAGAGCCCCTGGAGCTCTTTATTTTTTTCCTCGACTGCCTTCGCCTCAGTCTTAAGGCTCAGGGCCTCTGCCTCCAGCACCGAGGTACGCTCTTCGGCCGCTGTTGCCTCGGACTTGAGGCACGAAACCTCCGTCTCTAGCTCCGAGGCGCGCTGCTCGGCCGTCGCGACCGCCTCCAAGGCCGCTCCTGCGCGGACCTCCTCAATCTACCTACGCAGCTCAGCGTTGCGATCGCACAAAATACCAAGGGCCCGACCCGCGTCACGCACACGGTCCATCAACGCCATAGTATAATGCTGGCCCTATGAGAAAAAGAGTAAGAACAAGCACCGTTCAGGTAGAAGTAGGGGCCCGATGGTGAGACACTTACCCACAGCAACGACTTGGCAGACTTGCCAAGCAAAGCATGGTGTATATCTCCCTAGCCATGTCGGGATGAAGCCCCCCGCGGGCGAATGAGGTCGCAGCCTCCCCGTCGGACCATACCCGGGCCCCGCGGGTCAGGCCCGCCCACCGGGCCACCAGCGGATCGGACGGTTGGCCCACCGGGAGTTCGCCCATCACTCAAGCTTGATAAGGCTCGTCCGGCGCTCCCGCAGGGAGGCAACATAGGTCGCGGATAGATGGTTCCCGAGGCACCTTCCCGGCCCCCTCGTTACTCGGGCCGGCCTCGCCCCGGCCAAGGCTCCGTCGCTAATTGCGCGCTCCTGGTTCAACAATGACCTCACTTGGCCGAGTTGCCGGGGGATCTGGTTTCTTCTGGACGACGGTCTTAGCCTTTTTCCGAGGATGAGCAGTCTCAACTTCTACCGGCGCTTCTTCCGAGCCGACCCTAGGCTCGGTTGGGGGGCGTAGCGACGCGGCTGACGAGGAATGCCCCCCACGCACAGCGGCAAGGTTCACCATCTCTGCATAAAACATCGACATTGGTCAGAACGACGAAAAACACAAATCCTTCGAAAAACCCTAGCGTTACCCACTATCGACATACCTCGAGGCGTCGGGCTAAGACCCGCCTCGACCAACCACGCCTCGGGCATCTTTTGAATGACTCGGGAGGCTGGGAGAATCTCCTTAAGTCGCCAAAGGCCCCGGCGCTCCTCGTCATTCAGGGTCAAGGCGGTGTTGTCAATTACGCGTGCCGCCCACCGGAGCCCGAAGCCCCAGTCCTCCGAACGACAAACATAAAAGAAGTGCCCCTTCCATCCCTTGTTATTGGAAAGAGCCCCGCTAACCTAGAAGCTCGGTCGGGTAGATAAATAGTAACCCCTCGACCCCTTGGAGAGACGGAAACATGAGGAGGAAGAGGGATCGGGTCGGGGTAATGTTGGCGTAGTGGCACTCCCCTAGGAACGCCACCAGATAGCGCCAGGAGTTCGGCGCCATCTGTGACGGAGAAATACACCACCATGAGATACAGGAACTAATGACAGGGTGCAAGGGAAGGCGAAGCCCGGCTTTAAGGGCGTCTAGGGTTAGGGCAAAACCCTTCGGGATAGGGTCATACGCCCGTTGCCTGGGCTCTGGGGCGATAAGCACAAATTCCTCCGGGATACCATAACAACCCCGGAGGTAGCCGAGCGACGACTCGCTCACAATGGAGTCAATGTCGTGCGATCACATTAAGGCTTCGAGGGCCCGAGCCACTTTCTCGTCGGATGACGAATTGGGACTCAGGGCAATGTTTTCTTTCCAACATTACCAGAAGAGGAAGTTGAGGAAGGCGAGGATGAAGAAGAAGGGAATGCCATCCTTACCGACCTTGGGAAGGAGAAGAAGGACAGCCGATTTGGATGAAGCGATATGGTCCGAAGAAGCTATTGAGCGAATGCAAGCAAGGAGACGTGCTAGAAGCTAACTGCACGCTATTTATAGGCAGGGTCCCGAAAACGACCCTTCCTCTCCCGAAGCACGTCACATTAAATAGACCAAACGTCACCCCGCCATAAATACGACTTGATATGGCAGCCATTGGGCGCGCGGCGCAGTGCGAGTACGGAACCTCTGGTCTTCCCGTTCTCGAAAACCAGCGACTCCCAAAAGTGACTGTCCCCTCGACTCCTGCGCAGGCGGGAAAGGACCTATCCACCCGCGTCCAAGCACCGCCTCTTTGATGGTCCGGAACAAGTAGCTCCTCGGCTCCATGCTGCCCGAGACCACCTCCTCTGTGCGGCCTACCCACCTAAGACGTGCTCGCCCGAGACCACCTCCTCTGCGCGGCCTGCCCGCCTGAGACGTGCTCCTCGGCTGCATGTCGTTCGAGACCACCTCCTCTGCGCGGCTTGCCCGCCTGAGACGTGCTCCTCGGCTCCATGCTGCCCGAGACCCCCTCCTCTGCGCGGCCTGCCCGCCTGAGACGTTCTCCTAAGCTGCACGCTGCCCGAGCTCACCACTGCACGCCCAACCTTCCTTATTTGCTAACTCCGGATCACGCCCCTAGTAACGGACCAACAGCCGCCCAACAATAACAAGTACTGAAAGCTGAAGCCATGCCTCGGACTCCCCATTACAATGACCGATGCATAGCTTCTTTCCGGGGGGGAATATGATGAGGATAATAATGACGACAAGACTCGGGCTGACATCAGTTGCCACATATGACGCCTCACGCCTCGGTCGACCCGGCAGCACCTGGTCAAACGGATCGGAACGCCAGTCGAGGCACATTAACATCCTGCTCAGGCTCGATCCTTCACGCCATGCCAACACCGCTGTCAGACATTCCCAGGAGTACGATCCTGCTCCCTACAAAACAGGCACATCAGGAACAGTAAGCTGCTCTATAAAAACCTCGCGCCAGGGGAGAAAGAAAAGGGGGGAAGACAAAAAACACCACTCATCTCCACTCACTAACTTGATCGTCGGAGGGGTCGGGCCGAGCTTCCGACCTGACTTGTGTGCAGGTACGAAGACGAAGCTGTTTCTTTCCAACGCCGCGAAGTGGAACCCTTCCCCGCAGGACGCCTCGACGAGCCCCTACATGACCCGATCCCCGCGACCGGCCACATCGGCAACCCCTGAGGGACTCCGAGCAAGATCCTCGCTCATTCGGACTCGAACCAAGCCGTGTCGGCCCCGAGGCCACGGCATAAAGTTGTTTACACTAAGAGAAAAGAAAAAATAATCAAATTAGATAATAACTGAGTTCAAAATAAAAGATTTTTTATTTTAAATCACTTTGTATGTTGATAAAATAAATAAAACTACCATCATTCATATCTAATAGATAAATAATGACATAATCAACACTACGATATTACGTGATGTGCTAAGAGATCGACACCTCAACGTCAAATAATCAGAGACGATGGTCATATTTGATGTTAATTGATTGATACTAAAATTTCAAGTAGTTGACACTTTGTTGTCTTATCAGTGTTTGTTACATGCTCCTCATCTAATGCGACACAACACAATTTTGTATAAGTCGAGAAATACATGAAATCGTCAACGGATGCATTCACAAAAAAAAAAATAAAAAATCTTACTCTATTATTATTTTCTTTCTATCTCGACAAAATGTCGATATCTCAAACTCCCAAACTAACCTAACCATGGAAAAGGTCCAAGACAACTACCATAATTCAACACCTTTTTAATTCAAACATCTCGGTGTCCTCACGAGACAAACATGCAATAAAGACCCGATCGATTTTGACTCCATATTCAATTCCAACGATCAGAATTTTCATCTAACAAATTAAAACCAAAATATAAAAAAATGCAAGGAATATTCCCTTCTCCTTCAACAATTCATGCTATCATTTCTAACGCCACGTAAAATTCTTTTTCATGTCGTATCAACGAGACAACAAATGTCAATCAACACTTTGGAATCCATTCCACACGAATTCTCTCTGACCTTTTCCTGGGATATCTTCTGAGAACTTTCCCATGCAAAATAACAGGCAGTGTCATGCTAAAATATTCAACCTTTCGATAATTGCTGCAATTAAGTAAGATTAATCAAGTCTTAATGATGATAAAATGTAGGTAAACCCAAGTCAAACATGATCACTAAAGATCAACCAAACGAGATATATGCTTGTTTAATCTACCCTTTTTGGTGCATTAGCTTTGCTGCTCCCTCAAGCATGCAATTTTTAACGCACGGTGGGCATGAGAGAGTGGTACGGTGTGATCCGTCCACCACCAACTTCACCGCAACCACCACCGGGTGATGGATCCGGCCCCATGCGGGTCCCGCTCTGCTTGCCGAATCGTCGCGTCTACCCTTTGGGCGACGGGTACCCGTACGGTGCTCATCGTGTTGTTCTCCTACACGGAAAGAGGTGTTGTGGAGTCGCGGGGCGTCGCCACAGGACGTGTGCGGTGTGCGTGTTGGTGGCGATGCCCGATTCGTTTGTCCGGAAAAGTCGTGGGCACGGACGTCACGTCAGTGGTATCGCAATTGAATACTCTCTCGTCAGATTTGACCAACCTAACCCTAAATCCGTGGGAGGTCAAATTTTGGAGAGAGCAGCAGGAATTTGCTAGTGTTTTCGGTCTACCGACGCAGCTTGGGTTAGGAATTCTTGGGTTCTGGGGTTATCTTGAGGAGATTTGGGGTGGTTCTGAGGCTAGATTTTGCCGCAATCTGTGCTGGGGTTTTGTTGCTCTTGTTTCTCGATCGGAGCGGAGTCTTAGAAGAGATTCAGTGTGAAAGCCTCAGGTAATCTGTGATTTCTCTGCCTCTGTGAGAAATTTGGTAAGAATTTGTCCGTGTGGAGTGAGTAGAGGTGGAGTGCTGAAGCTTGCTCTCCAGATTTGAGTTCAGGCCTCGGGAATACCCACTGTGTCTGCTGCGATTTTGGCGGTAATAGGAAAAAAAAATTGAATTTTGTGCTGGTGGTGTTGTAGTTCTGGGATTCTGAGGGGAAAAATATCGGTTTCATAGGCCTGACGATTGTGTGAGGTGAGGGGTATAACAGATCTTATTTCAGCATAAGAAATTACTTTAGCTAGTTTGTTATGATCAAGAATGGCGCTCAAGATTTCACCGCTGAAAGCTGCTGAGATTGCGATCAACTCGATCGGATTAGGATATGACATCGCTGGAGATATCCGTTTGAAGCACTGCAAGAGAGATTCCCCGGATCCATGGTTGATTGAGATTGATCATGATCAGGTTCACAACATCGTCCTTCCTGGTGGACTGTCTATTCCAAATGTTCCTAAATCCATAAAGTGTGATAAAGGAGAAAGAATAAGGTTCAGGTCAGATGTTCTCTCGTTTCAGCAGGTATGCCTTTGTTGGTTTGTTCCCAAATCGATGCATTTTGGTTCATTATCTTTACGTAATTCTTGCTGTGTAATGCACATTGTATGTGTTCAAGGATATGGGCTGGTTAAACTGCAGATTTTATGATATATTGTAGACCAGATTTAATTTTTTTTTATCATGTTTGTCGTTTTCATAGCAAGGTAAAAATGTGGGCATTGATTGATGCTGGAAGAAGTGTTTTTTAGGATTTGAAACCATGACAATTATCTTCGTATACTCTGTAAGAGCTTACTTGTTCTTATAAACTGTCTGTCATTGGAGAGCATGCCCTTTGGTCCCAAGTATATTCATAACCAGTTAAATGTCTGTCAAATTATATTTAAAGGCTTCTGAGTAGCCCAATCCTGACTTCAATATAGGATCATTTATGATCATTTTCATTCCAATTCATTTAAGCTTGATGTGGCACAATTTTTTGCATTAAGATTTTTTTAATACTAGAGAAGGCAAAAATTAATATTGACTTGTGCAATTGACAAGCATGAACATCCAAGTAGCTTTGTCATTTCAAATTTTGTTTTATAAAGGATTCGCTTTGACTATCTAATACTCAAGTTGAACTGGAGCCTTGCCAAGCTACGAGATTAGAGGTTGATCATGTTCTCTTTTAGGCAAAAAAGAAAGTAATCCGTGTTTGTTATATAGGTCAGATAGGACTGATTATGAGGTCTTCTCATAATCTAGATTGTTGTCCTCTAGATTATGAGAAGACCTCCAGATGCGATAGTCAGAAGAGGTGAAATAATTAATGTTAGTGGTATGAAGAGAGATAGATGAAGATATAAAAAAAACTTTAATAGAAACTATAAATAAAGATTTAAGTACTCTAAATTTAACTAAACATATGATTTTTTTACATATCTCAATGGCGACAAAAAATCCATATAGCCGATCCCAAATAGTTGGACTTACGACTTTGTTGTTATTGTTGTTGTATGGATGTCCTCTAGAAGACAAATTGTTAATGAGAGTGATCAATTGGAAATGGTACGCGAATGACAACCTAGACAAAAGCAACGACTGTCCAACCTTATTTTTCCGCAACATCTGCAAAATCCATTCATTGATCATTGATGGGTGTCTCTGAGGATATTATTGTATATGGTCACTGTGCTTGGTTGCTGTTCCATCTCTGCATGTGTTGGTAACAAGAATGGAAATGTCTATGATATATCTAGCTGTAACAAGTCATTTTTCTTTCTTAATTCTTATGGAACTTTCTGCAGATGTCCGAGCAATTTAACCAGGAGTTATCTTTATCTGGCAAAATACCCTCTGGCCTCTTCAACAGTATGTTTGAATTCTCAGGTTCTTGGCAGAAAGATGCAGCAAATACGAAAGCTCTTGCATTTGATGGATGGATTATTACACTATATGCTCTTGCATTATCAAAATCTCAGATTGTACTTCGTGATCATGTTAAGCATGCAGTTCCATCAACATGGGATCCTGCTGCTTTGGCAAGGTTTGATATCTTCTTTTAAATAGCTGAACATAAAGTTCATGTATTACTTTTGCTTGTGAGGGGTTTTAAATATATACTTTTAGAACAATAACTGGGCTCTTTAATATATTAGCTTTTGTTCCTGCAGATGTTTATTTACCTGCAGATCTTAACTTTGTTAGCACTTGCTCTTGAATTGTTTTAGTTTCATTGTAGAATGCTATCTATCTCAAAAGTTTTCTTGGGCATAGTTGAAAATTTTCTCCTGAAATATGATTACTATTATTTCCATTTTTCAAGTTGAACTCTTTGTTGAAGGATAAATTGTTGTTCCTTTCTTTTGAAGTTGTAAGACTTAAACTTTAATAGAAATTTGTTTAGCAACAAGTTCCAAAGTTCTTGGTATGACCACCCACTTTGGGATGTGAATGCATATCACTTCTCTTTTTCTTCTAGGTTTATTGAAAGATTTGGTACTCATATTATAACTGGTGTGAAGATGGGAGGAAAGGATGTAATCTATATCAAACAGCAGCACTCGTCTAACCTCCAACCTGTTGAAGTTCAGAAAAGGTTGAAAGAGTTGGCAGATAAGAGATTTCATGAGGCTTCAAGAGAATATGACATGGCTTCTAAAGAAACATATGGGAAAGATAAGGTGTTTAACCCTCATTTTGATCTGCTTTTGTTTCCTGGTTTTCATTAAACTCAAAACTAAGGCAGCTTAACCTTTTTCTTAACACTGTAATGATAGGTCGTTTAAAGATAATATTTTCGTTGTGCAGGATGAATTTTTTTCTTTTCTTGTTGTTGGTCTGACAGGCTTATCATTGGCACGATAAGATATTATTTTCAGAAAAAAAAACATTCTTTAACCTATTCTGGTTACTTATGAATGGACAACTAAGGTGTGCACCATGATTAAGGTTGCATGAGAGACATGGTGGTAATTTTCTTGAAATTTTGATTAATGTTGTATTTTATGATGCCAAACATTTCTTGGAATTTTGATTGATACCTAAATTACTGGGATGCATATTAAGTTTCACTGCTTAGGACCAGGAATAGGTTGGACTGGACGTGTTTGAATTGATATACCTTATATGATACACTGAATGGACAACAGTTTCTGGACGAACTGAAAATTGGCCTTATTGATTTGTGAGTGATGAAAAAGTGTGCTTGATCTGACTAATGCATGAACCTGGTCTTGCACCTCAGGTCTGAGAGGCCCAAGTACTTTATGATCTTGAGTACTTAACAACTTTGGTTAATAAGGTTCCTTAGATATTTAACAGAAATGATTTTTATGATGAACTTTACTATTGCATTGTAACATCCATCTCCTGTTCCTGATTGGCAATTTATACTAATAAATTACACCGGTTCAGTATGAGTTGAAAGAGTAGTGACTGTGGTTTGCAGAATCCAGTCAGTCTGGCATAGTAAATTTCACTGTTTAGGGCATAGAATTGGTTGGACTAGACATGCTTGAATTGATATACCTTATATAATACACTGAACAGATAACAGGTTCTGGAGGTCCTGAAAATTGATCTTCTTGATTTGTGTATTCAGAATGATGCAAAGTGTGTTTGATCTTACTAACACATGGACCTTGTCTTGCACCTCAGGTCTGAGAGGCCTAAATACCTTATGACGAATCATATGCCTTTGTGCTGGTAGTGTGCACATTTTCCTAATGCTCCAATAACATCTACTAGTTACCCAAATGAAATAAGATATTGTAAATTGAAGCATTGTGCCTTTTTTAATCTCATAATATCGGATTAAGTTGATGCTATGACATTGTAAGACACATCTCCTGTCGCCAAGTGTCAATTTATAGTTTTATACTAATAAATTACCGTGGTGCAGTACGAGTTGAGAGAGCAGCGACTAAGGTTTGCAGAATCCAGTCAGTCAAGCTCTTACTGCGCAAAAGAGGTATATTTTTTAACAGATAAAGTTCTTTAGAATGATTTCTTCTGTGAAAATATTTTAAGCTATACTTAGTCTTAAATTGATCTGTTTTACATTTTGTCTTACAAATTCAGGGCATTGTGCAAATCTTCAAGCGAAGAGGGGGAAGGGATAACTGGGACTTACCTCATATCGAGTGGTTGAACACTGTTCAGTCTGAACCCGATGTAATTTTAATGTCCTTTATGCCAATTACTTCTCTTTTGAATGGGGTTCCTGGAAGTGGATTCCTAAACCATGCCATCAATTTGTACTTACGGTGTAAGTATGAAATCTGAACTCTTTTAATCTCATTCTGCAGTTGCTTTTCTCTAAGGCAAACTTACTGGTGCATAAGGCAGTGCTTTTCTTTCAATTTGCCATGGCGATCCCTATTTCACATACACAAGCAGACCTTTCATTTAAGTTTGAACTTATTTCTCATACTGCACTTATTGCTAAGACAAATATATGTGTGCATAAGGCAATGCTTTTGGCTCAATTTGCCATGATGACCCCCTTTGATTCACAAGAACTTTCATTTGAGGATCCTAAAATTTTAAAATCTTTTATTTTATTGAAATCATCTCACGGCACCTTGAATGCTGGCTGAATGTACTCAAAATTAGAAGTTATGTTGCTCATCAACTTTCTGATTTATGGGAGATTAATCTATCTGTGACATCTGTAGATATGTATATGACCTTGTGCAGAAAAAAATAGAGGTGGAATGCTGATGATTGATGATACAATACAATTTAGTTTGTCAAAAGTGTCTGTCGTCAAATTAATGTGATATATATTCTTAAGAATTATTTGTGGATTAAGAAGAATCCTCTGGTATAATACATCCAAAAGTCATTACTGATTTAGAACACACTTCATTAACAATTGGGAAAATGGAACTATATCTGGAATAACAGTAAGTTGTAGAGTCCTTTAGAAATTAAAATTAATGTGATATTCTATGTAATTGCTATGTTTTTTTATGAAAAAAATTATTATGCCTTTTAATGACTTGCATAGCATCGCATTTGCTTTGTCATTAGTTGCATCCTCAGTGACCTGAGACCCTTTGGCTCTTATTCATTCTGAACTAAAATCCTAGAAGGATGATTTTCTCTATGGTATAATTTCTATGCCAAAACAAAAGCTCATGTTTTCTATTTTTGACATGTTGCAAAAGAGTCAGGAATATTGTTGCCTAAATAGCTTTCGAGATCTGTTAATTGACTTCTTGAGGAAAGTTTTATCCTGTGGAGCAGATGCTGTGGCGTAATTGCAAATTTCTATTTGCCTAAATTGGTTGATTTCCAGTGGAAAGTATGATTCTGTCCAGCAAATGCTGTCATGTAATTTCAGTTTTATTTCTTAAAGATAAGCATTAAGCAGAAAGAAATATCAGGTTTTGAGTTAGCCTTTATGTTGATGTGGCTTCAGTAAACTCTTCTAGTTTTATCAATTCTTTCTGAGATACTATGAGCTTTAAAAATTTTGAAATATCTCGGAGGATAGGTTTCCTTTAAAAATGCTATGATAAAGACTTTTGTTATAGATATAAGGCATTCCTTATATGTGTTTGTGTGCATAGTGTTGTAATTGTTCTTATATTTATCTCTGGACATCAGATAAGCCACCAATTGAAGAACTTCATCAGTTTTTGGAGTTCCAGTTGCCGAGACAATGGGCCCCTGTTTACAGTGATCTTCCTCTTGGTCCACAGCAGAAGCAACAGAGCACTGCATCACTTCAGTTTTCCTTCATGGGGCCTAAGCTTCTTGTCAACACCAGTATGGTAATTATTTATATTCTTTTCGCTATTGGTTGTCACCATTATTGACTAATTGCTATATTGTTGACATTCTCTAAGTCTTGAGTTCTGTGGAATTGTGAAAAAGACTACAAGATGATTATTATTATTTTTGTTAAAAAAGGGGGTTGATCTCAACTAGAACTAATTTGTCAAAATACTGACTGGATACATCGACTTTACAAAGCTCCACAAGTCAGGAAATTCACAGGGTTCTCAAAGAAATGACCAGCAGCTTTCATAGGGGACCAAGTTACTCAAAAAAGTGAACAGGGTTATTAGCTCGCTGATAGACATAATTTAAATGAACTCTCTTAGAAAATAGAAAGAAAAGTTTGAAGACCTATAGATAACATTCCTAATTCTCCATGGTAGCTTCCTCCTTTCTTTTTGAAGTGTTAGCAGGGGTTTGTGAATCCATTTGCATCTCTGTTAATCTGGGTCTCTTCCAGTTTGCCTCATTGATACCTTCCAGTGTCACTCAGCTTCAGAATGCATTGGTGAGATGGCCAGGGTAGATCTAGCTCCTGCACAAATGACAAGACTCTGCTTAGAGCAACTCAATATAACCTGATCTAACAGACTTACAACTATGGTCAAAGACCGATCTGATTTGATTTTGATCAACCCATGATTAGGTGGGTTTATGACAAGGTTTGTTAAACTTCTCATAGAAAGTATCCTGCACATGTTGACTCGCCTACATCGAGGAAAGAGATGTGAAATTTCTTTTCAAACAAGCCAATTAAGTGACAATTGATATAGGGGAAACAACCACAAGACTAACATTGTAGGAAAATTTATTCATACGAATTTCCCAAGCGACCATATCAAGGCTCCATCCAATCGATTGCCCAGTTTTTTATGTATCTTTCAGAAATTTATTGACAGAATCAGAACTACAAATCCACTACGGCGGAGCTCAGACCGATTCATCACAACCATCAGTAGGAGGTGTTTATAAGACTAAATCTGCAATAAGATGGTCAAACAAAAGAAACAATGCATGTGTTACTCCAGCTCTTCTAATTAAATCACTGACCCTGACTTCAGCACAAGGGATACATGGCAGCAAATCTGCTTCATAAGGTCAGTAACATGCCATTGCATACATTTGTAACAAATCATCATAAATGAGACTACCAGACTGCTACATCTGGCCATGATGAGCCAAGAATACTGCCTGATTCGAACCAAGAATCTCAGTTAAAAATGTTTCTTGCACATAAGTTGAGTCCATTGCCATTGTGTCTCTTTCTCATTAGAACTCAAACACCATTATGGTTACTAAGGAATTTTTGATTAAGCATGGCTTTTTTCTCAAAATCCCCCCTGAGACATGTTTATGGTAATCTATTCTTTTAACTACTTTGACAATTGCTGTCCTTTTTTCCAGTGTACATCATAGGAATCTTAAAATTGGTCCAAGGATTGATGAGAGCCAGAAGGCCAATAATTGTGGAAGGACATGAGAGAATTTCACCTAAGTAATGCTGACAGCTATGAAATTTTTGCTCAACCTTATACACCATGGATTTGTATTAATTTACAGTCTCTTTTAATATTTCAATCTAAGATATATGAAATGGATGACACTTTCAGTAATGTGAAGTTTCCTACAAACAAGACATCTATTTAAATCAAGGCAGTCATATAACTGGAGAAATTAGATAGGTTAATTTTCTTTTATCAATTGGTTATATAGAAAAGCACTCTTTATAGCAAATTTTTTGTGTCTTAGTGAACTTAAAATGACGCTGGCATATAGTTGATGTTACAGGTTCAGACTAATACCAAAATAAGAATAATTGATTTTACCAATGAGTTTTGTTAACGATTCTAGATGATACTTGGAAAACTAGAATGAATAACTAACAGAAAAGTGGATTCCCTTGTCTAATAACCCTTTTAGATTTATGCATGTTCTAGTTTAGTTTATCCACTTTCCACTAAAATTTATGTTGTATAGGAAGGTAATTTCATCTAGTTAGTGTCTGTTTCTCGGTTTCTAGATTCTCCCCAAAGTTGTAACTTAAAGTAGCTTGTTCACAGTGCTGGGTGCTTGAATTGGTTGAATTTTAAGTTGCAAATACTAGATGTGATACTGTCAAAAATTGTGTTGAAGAATTGTACAACCTACACCAGATGAAGAATGTATATAGCTGAAGTTCAAGGTTTCCATTTGAAACATTTGCAATTACAAAATGAATAGTATGTCAAAAGCGATTCAAAGCTTTTAAATGTTCTGCATCTAGTTTTCTCATTTTGGTTTAGAATAGAATCATTTGGCTTATTTTAGGACTCATGAATCAGCAATTGTTTCAGGTTGATGTAGGCAAGAAGCCGGTGACAGGACTTCGGTTATACTTAGAGGGTAAAAGGAGTAACAGATTAGCAATTCATCTCCAACATCTTTGCTCCCTTCCCCAAATATTTGAGCTTCATGACAACCCAAGGAACCGAGCCTCCACTGAATCGTATGACCGAAAGTACTATGAGCCAGTTGACTGGAGGCATTTTTCTCATGTCTGCACAGCGCCAGTGGATGCAGATGATGATGACCTCTCGATTGTTACTGGGGCTCAGTTACATGTGGGCCATCATGGTTTCAAGAAAGTCCTCTTCCTCTGCCTCCAATTCTCGACTGTTTCCAATGCAGCACTTGTCAAGAACGCAGAGTGGGATAATTCTCCAAACTTGGTCCAAAAATCTGGTCTCATCTCAACACTCATCAGCACTCATTTCTCTGCGGCTGCTCAGAAGCCTCCACCCAGGCCAACGGATGTTAACATCAACTCGGCAGTTTATCCTGGTGGCCCACCGGTTCCAGTACAGACTCCAAAGTTGCTCAAGTTTGTTGACACGACCGAAATGGTGCGCGGTCCGCAAGACAGCCCTGGTTACTGGGTGGTCTCTGGTGCAAAGCTGAATTTAGAGAGAGGTAAGATATCGCTGAGGGTCAAGTATTCTCTCTTGACGGCAATGCTACCCGACGACGATTTCGAGTAAGAAGAAAGGATGTGAACTGACAGAAACTTGCAAATGCCACTGAGAACTTGATCAGAAGCCCAAGTCCTCAAAAATCTTTTTTGTCTACTGTATAATATCTGTAATTGATTTGAATTGCGATGTATGCTGCTTGTTGTGAGTGATGCAGTGGTCATGTCGCTGCTTCTTTTGCTCTCACAAGAAAAAAAAAATGTTTGGAGCAAATTAAGAAATTGATTTCGAGATTTGTGATTTCAACATTAACATGAATTAGTCATCTGAACTTTCTTCACGAGTGATGTAAATGGAAGATCTGTACATGGGACGGAAATCTGGTTGTCGCAGGAATCATTATTATATTGTCTTTAAGCAATGGATGAAAGCTCTGTTTACGAACTGAGGAACAGTGACTCATAGTGACGACTCAAGCCACATCAGTCTGATGTGTACAAGGCCATGCATTTCTCGCAACACTCGTAGCTTAGTCGTGACTTAAGTATTGTGTTACGGCCCGCAGAGATGAACATGTAGTATATTAATGTAACAGGACATTTATCGAGTCCAAAGACGAACAACATGGACCGGGTTGTTTATGCGTAACGGACCGAACCGCCTGCTACGGGTCGGTTTTCTTCGGTCCGACCGTTCGACCGTCTCTTCGTGCGCCCCCCCCCAAAAATAAAATCCCTCGACATCGATCTGTTTGCCCATTCCATCTCGGAAGAGTTCGGATTCCGAAGAGGCAATTCACCGAAAAGTAAGCCCTCGATTCCTTAAACCTTAGATTGTTTGTTTGATTCCCCCTTCTTTAAACCCTAATTCACCCACGATTCTTGCCAACAATTTATTCGAGGGAAGAGGAAAGGGAACACAAACCCTGGGATCCCTGTGATCTTTCTTGACGATTAGAGACAAAGGATGGCAGCTTCATCACAAGGAGCCGCGGTCGTGGCGCTCCGGCCTCCCCAACCTCCGCTGGCTAGCGGGAACGGGAGCGACGCCGGCGTAGCACTGGAGGCCGGAAACCCCAAAACCGATGTCGAACGGTTCAGGCATCGTGTTGATGAGTACATCTCCAAAGCTGATGAGGTGTTTAACGTCTCCCGATCTTTGATGCCTTTTTGCTTATTGCTCCCAATTCGATGTTACCTAGGAAAGAAAGAACACTTCTTTTGTGTTTTTTATGATGCGTTGTTGGTTTACAGCTGGAGCGGACGGTAAATGAGGTTGTTGAGTACTACGCTAATAGGAAACAGCCGAATAATTCTAAGGGGAACTCAGGTGGTAAAGATAAGGAAAAAAAGAAACCTGGTAATAGTGGAAGCAACAATAGTGGTAACAAGCTGATTGACGGGAGTAGAAAGGAAACTGTTTGCACAAAGAGAATGCAGGAGCTCATGCGGCAGTTTGGTACCATATTGAAGCAGGCAAGCACTAATTCACAATTCTCATGATGCTAGTATTTTTTTATTGTTCTAGATGCATTCATATCTTTTGAGTTAAAGATTGGTATAGATCGGAAAGGTTGTATGGAACACTCAGATGCTTTATCTCTTTTGAAACTTGGTGCAACTCTGCAAGAGGCTTGGTTTGTGCCTTTTATAGATATATTTGTGTTTTTAGGTAAATGTTAGCTGTGGCGAAAGAATAAGACATTAGGTTTCCTAAGTTTTAACAAACATTTTCGCATGTGTGGATCAAATGCTTGTCATCGACTTTCTTATATTATAAATTGCTGGCAACGTAAGTTAATTGTGAATACATACAGGTTGTAACAGCTTTTTAGTTGTCTGATAACTGATATTACCTTTGTGTAAAGTACACACTGGTTGGAAGCAGTTATGTTCTTATTTCCTTATTTGTTGCTATTTCTTCTGATTGCTCTGGCTAAATTATTATTTGCAGATTACACAGCACAAGTGGGCTCGACCGTTCATGAACCCTGTTGATGTTAAGGGTCTTGGTCTTGATGACTATTATGAGGTGTGCCCCTATTTGCCTTCAATCTTGTATGCTTTCTCCATCTATTCATACATTTTCTTTTGTCTTCATGTTGTCAATTGAAATTTTTTGAATTAAATTTAATATGCTAACACCAACCGCCTTTTTTTTCTGCAATTTTTGAAATTCAAATTGGAAATCTGCTGCAAACATGTTTCACTATTTTTATGGATCACACTTTACGGCATTGCCCTATATATAGGAAAAGATTTGTTGTTTCCTCATGTAACTTCTTTAATTTTCTGTTCAGCCATATATGATCTTTATATTAGTAGAGCTGGCATGGTTCTTGTATATCTGAAGCTTTCAATCCTTTGTGAATTACTTTTTCCTGCACCATACTGAAAACAAGTAATATTGCCTTTCTTGTGCTTGTTTGATAATGGTAATCTGTTTAATTGAATTTGGTTCGATTTTGGGTAGATCCATTGCTCTTAGATGTATCTGCTAGTTGCTTAATTGGTCAAAATCATTGGATACCCTTTAATAAGAATTTTCTGTCTTAGAAAAGTGCAGTTAGCATCCTTTTGTCTTATTCTTAGTTTGATTAACAATAATTTGAGACTTCTCTTCATCCTAGGTTATTAAAAAGCCCATGGACTTTGGTACAATCAAAAACCAAATGGAAGCAAAGGATGGCAATGGATATAAAAATGTCCGTGAAATATATGCCGATGTAAGATTGGTTTTCACTAATGCAATGACATACAACGATGACAGAAGTGATATTCATGTCATGGCTAAAACATTACTGGATAAATTTCAAGAGAAGTGGCTGCAACTACTTCCTAAAGTTGTTGAAGAGGTGAAGTTTAGTATGCTTGTTTCTGTTGCTATATTTGTTACCTCTTTCTTGCTATCATGTTCTCTTTTATTTCCTGCATGGATATGAAACTGCTTTTGTCAGAGCTGTTGAGTCATGAAAATTGTTTTTTTTTTTCTTTTTTTCTTTGGTGCTCGCTTGTCAGGAGGCAAAACAAAAGGACGACGAGGCTCAAGCTCTTGCAAACATGCAGATTGCTCGGGAGGCTGCTTTTGCAAAAATGGCTAGAGATACCAACAGTGAGGTAACATAGAACCTTATTATGGCGAATAATTTCCCTAAGTATTTGCTTTATCTTTTTGAAAGTCATAAATTAATTTTCAAACCGAGTAGAGTAGTAGGTGCTGACAATATGAAATACTTAGTTGCTAGACCAGAATTAGATGACATGGTAACTATTTCCAATTTCACACCTTCGGATAGGTACGGTGTTTTTTCTTCAGAAAACCAGTAAGTGACTGACAATTTTTTTCTAACAAATCTTCAGCTTGATGAACTGAATGTGCGTTTGGAAGAGCTGAGGAAGTTGGTAATCCAGAAATGCAGGTAACTGTTTGTTTTTTTCATCAACATGCTTGTAGTATATGTAGACCCCAAGTCTCTCCTTAGTTATTTGACAATTCAGTTGATTCAATTTGCTAGAATATTTAGCAGCTATTCATACCTTAAACTTCTGTGAGGCCTTGAGGCAATGGAGGACAGTGATACAAAAAACGATGTAAGCTAGAAGCTTGTAGGGAAATGAATTATCTTATTTTATAATTAATAAGAAACTGACCTTTTATTTTATAATTAGCAAGATAGTGGACTTATTAGAATAGTTAACATGATAGTTGACCTTGCAAATTCATTAGCAAGATAGAAAATGTGGCCTATACTAACAATATATTTACTCGTGTTCTGTAGAATAAGCTCATTATTAGGTTAACCATATGGCATTTGTCCTACTTGAAGTTATTGTTGATAGAGTATGGACATAACCACATGTTGTTTAGACTTTAGAGTCAAATTAACCAAATGTTGCGCATAATATAGAGTATGGACATAATGAGATCCGAAAATTGTAATCCTTTTCTCCCAAGAATATAGAAAAACTAATAGTTGCGTTTTCCTTTTTCCCATGAAAAATATTGATGATTACTTCCGCATTCTGAATGACATTGTATCATGGTTTGCTTCATATGTGTTAATTATTTTCTGTAATATTTCTCAAATACATAAGGTTGCTCTTTTTGCTGACCTGGGTATCAAAGCTTCAACTCATGAAAATAGGCTCTTTGTTTGCAATGATAAGACTGCGTACGTGGACTTTTGCCACACTCCACCTGGTGGGAGTCTTGTGCGCTAGGCTGTAACTTAGCTGCAGGGAAGCGTTTTTAAATTTATGCCTTACTAACTTTTAGAAATATTTTCTTAGGAAAATGTCAGCAGAGGAGAAAAGAAAACTTGGTGTTGGCCTGAGCGCTTTATCCCCCGAAGATCTTAACAAGGCTCTAGAAATTATTGCTGAAGACAACCCCAGTTTTCAAACTACAGGCGAAGTGGTGGATGTTGATATGGATGCACAGGTTTTGTATTTTTACCCCATGCATGCTTTACAGTTCTTTCCAAGTTCATTTCAGTTCTCATAGCCAGCACATTTTGGTTTCCAGAATTATACTGTCGATTTTAATATACATTAACTAAATGCTCATAGAGAAATTAGTTATATACAGTATAAATATGTTTTATAGCAAAATCACTGGATATTTTTCATGCTCTCTATTAAATGAGAAACCAACAACAGTGAATGATTGGCTGAAGGACTGACTACTTCCTGGAAATGAGTTCAATGTCATCTGATGTGGCTTTTGGATTGGATTTTAATGTTCCTATTGGATCCGCTTACATTTGATCATATACATTTTTGTTATTCGTTACTATCTTGTGACTTAAATAGAATTGCATTCAACTGTTTCATGGTTGTGCATGCCTTGGTGGTTCACTAAGCTCTTTCACTTTAGTTCATCACTGGAACTTAGCACTGACAACCTGTATTACTATGTGATAACACATCAATGTTGACCTATTCTAAGAAACAGCAATTTCACTGATCAAGGTGTGCGATACTGGAACTTAACATTGACAACATATATTCCTATTGTGATAACACATCAATATTGACCTATTCTAAGAACAGCAATCTCACTGATCAAGGTCTGCAATACTTGGTACATATTTTTGATGCAGAGTGAAATCACATTGTGGAAGGTCAAATTCTTTGTGAAAGGGGCATTGGAGCTTCAAGCGAAGAACTGTGCAAGCAAGGCAGATGACAACTTAAAGCGAAAGAAAGAGATTTGTGATGCTCTGGCAAAGACTGCAAGGAAGCGCAATAAAAAACTTTCCTCGTTATGATGTTGAGTTTGTAAAATTAAATCTCGTTGCTACCTTCCGGAAACATTAGTTACTTGCGCGCTTTTGAAGCTGTTGCCTAGAATAAAATTTTTAGCTTCGAGGGATGACTGTGAGAGCAACCACCTTGTTGTTGTGAAATTGATCCAAGTTACAAAATGAAGGAAAGTTTACCTTACAGTTGAATTAAGATTGTTCTTCTTTTTCAGTGTGTGAAAATAGTAGTATGAAGTTGATGCATTATGTGATGTTGGTCCCTTGAATCAAATTTGATGGTGCTATGTCCATGGCCTCAAACGTACCAAAGGGGCATGAGTTTGATGCCTCTACTCTCATTAAAGGCAAAGAAAGGCTTGCATAAAGTAATATGAACTCTTACATCTCACTGATCACTACGCCAAGAGGTCTGGAAATGGCTTCGAGCATTTGTTCTCCCTAACCTAACCGCTGCTCTGCTCTCCTTCAAGAGGAGGATGATGATAAGGAGAAGAAGAAGAGGAGAATGGAGGTTGGTCCTCTGCTCTCCTTCCGAGAGCATCTGCACCACCTTCCTCATCCTTGGTCTCTCGACACTGTTCTCTTGGACACAGCATGGCAACAGAGAAGACGTGCATCACCTCCCCCATTGTCGGCATACTGCAAAATCTTAGGTCCACGATACGTCCAACATTGTACCTGCTGCAACTAGTGGCCCTCTTTACCCACTGAACGATGTCGACGCCGTCCCCGAATCCTCCGACCGGCCGCCGCCCGGTGATGAGCTCCAGCAGCACCACCCCGAAGCTGTAGACATCACTTTTCTCATCCACCATGAGAGCGCACGCATACTCTGCATCGGGAAACATAGAGAGCTATTGATTGAAACTTAGAGCAGGTGAATTAAGGTAGCAACAGTAAAGAACGAAGAATCATACCTGGTGCGATGTAGCCGTGGGAGCCAGCGGTGGCGGACATGCATTCGGAGCCACCGCCGTGGAGCAAGAACTTGGCCGGCTCGAAGTCCGCCACGTGTCCCTCGATATTCGCGGCGTCGAGCAGGATGTTCTTGGACTTGACGTCGCGGTGCACGGTCATGGGACTGCGGTCATGGTGGAGGTAACACAAACCCCTGGCCGCCGCCGCTATCCTGTACCGTCTTCTCCAGCCGAACCGCTCGCCCCCTCCGCCGTGCAGCAGCTCCCCCAGGCTGCCGTTGCTCATGTACCCGTACACCAACGCGTTGGTCTTCCCCGAGATGTAGCAGACGGCGAGCAGGGGGACGATGTTCCGGTGCTGGATGCTGCCGAGCGTCTGGATCTCGGCGTCCAAGCGGCGGTCGTGCCCGTTCGATCCCAGCCTCACCAGCCGCTTCACTGCAATATCGCCGTTGGCACGGGTCCGGCGGCGGTACAGCACCCCCGCGCCGCCGCGCCCGACCACGTTACCCTCCTTCATGCACTCCAGCACATCCGACATGCCGAAATCCACCTGGTGGAAGGCGGCGAGCCGCCACGTGGCCTCGTCGGACCCGCCACGTTGCGACCTGGCCCGCACCGCCGCCGCCAGCGCAAGCGCGAAGCAGCTGAGGACAAGCGCCAGCGCAAGGGCCAGCTCGAAGTCCCCGTGGGAACGTCCGGACCGGGGTGCCCCCGCCACGTAGTCGCACGACTTGTTCGAACCCAGTCCGCAGAGCTTGGGGTTGCCGGCGAAGGAGGTGGCGTTCAAGTACGCTAACTCCCCGGAGTCCGGCAGCCAGCCGGAGAGATCGTTAAAGGAGAAATCGGCCGCCGTGAGGCTCCTCATCGCCGCCCCGACCGACCTCGGTATCGACCCGTTCAGTTGGTTGCGCGAAAGATTCAGATAGTTTAGCACCCCGATTCCGGCGATCTCCGGCGGAATGGGGCCGGACAGGTTGTTCTGGCTGAGGTCGAGGTAGGTGAGCCGGGTGCAGTTTCCGATCTCGGGTGGGATCGAGCCCACTAAGCCATTGCAGCTAAGGTCGAGCTTAATCGCGTGACTCAGGGAGCCGATGGCGCTGGGGATCAGACCGGTCAACTGGTTGCGGCCGAGAAGGAAGGTTTGGATCGAAGATAGACTGCGGATCGAGGAAGGAAGAAGACCGGTGAGCGAATTGTTTGAGAGGTTTAGGTGGACCAGTTGGGTTGGTCTCCGGCTAGTGTTGGAATTCTCCGGCATCGGACCGGAGAGGTGGTTGTCTTGGAGCTCTAATAGGTTGATCTGCGGCAAGTACAGGAATCCTGAAGGAATGCTTCCATTGAGAGAGTTCTGACCAAGCCTCACTCTCGTTAGGCTCAAGCACATGCCCAAGCTCTCAGGGATGGGACCGAAGAAGAAGTTCCTGAAGAGGATGAGAACTTGGAGCCTGTTCGATGGACACAGGTTTGCCGGAATCGTACCGGTAAGCTCGTTCGACGAAAGGTCGAGCACGCGGATGTGGCCGCTGCGGCCGAGTTTCTCCGGTACGCCGCCGGTGAAGTTATTCACGAAGAGCTGCAGAGTGTCCAGATTCGGCAGCACGGCGAGGAACGCCGGGAGCGGCCCATGCAGCCGGTTCATGAAGAGGTTCAACAGGCTGAGCTCCGTGAGCGCGGCGAGCTGCAGCGGGAGTTCTCCCGTGAGCTCGTTGTTCGACAGGTCGAGGAAGACCAGCCTCGTGAGGTTGCCGAGCGACGGCGGCACCGGGCCAGACAACCGATTGGTGTGGAGGAAGAGGGTGTCGAGGTTGATCAGATAACCGATCTGGTGGGGGATTCGTCCGCCGAGGCCGCAGCTCGACAGGTCGAGATGGGCGAGATGGATCAAGTTGCCGAGCTCGACTGGGATGCCGCCGTCGAACACGTTGTAGTAGCCCAAATAGAGCCGCCGGAGGCTCGTGAGATTGCCCAGTTCGCTGGGAATTCGACCTCGGAGATCATTGCCATCTAGCGAGAGGTACTTCAAACCAGCTAAGCTCCCGTAGCACGCCGGGATGCTGCCATTGAAGTAGTTGCCACCGAGGTCCAAGTACCTGATGCTCCTCAGGTCTGGGACGCCGAGCGGCAACGAGGCTGTGAAGTTGTTGTCATAGGCGTCGAACACCTGCAAGCTCGGCAGGCTCGAGTAGTTCCAATCCAGCCCGCCATGGAACTGATTGGAAGAGATGTTGAGGTATCGAAGGCTCGGCAAGTTCGACACTCTGATCTCACCGTGAAGCTGGTTCCCGGCAAGGGAGAGGTTGACGAGGGAGTCAAGGCCAGAGATGTCCATTGCAACAGAGCCGGATATGTTCAGGTTAGATATGTCGATCCCGACGACGCGATCATGCTCGCACCGAACTCCGAACCAGGAGCAGACAGAGAGCAGATTGGAAGTGTTCCAGCTCACTAGTTGTGAGGTGGAAGAAAGGAAGCCTTCTCTTAGAGAAGCTAATGCCAAGGCATCGCCATGAAGGGAAGCGCAAGCGCAAGAACCAAGGAGAGCAAGCAAGGTGAGGAGTAGAAGACAAGGGTCCATTTTGTGAGGCTTCACTTGTGCTCATCGGAACTGAAAGGGAAGGCAGGCATTCTTAAGTGTCCGCGGAAAGGAGATTGAGAGCATGAACAGATTTGGAGGAGAGACACGATAGTGAAGGAACAGAGGCATATGGAATCAGTACCCTCTGCAAGAGAGTAGTAGTGCTTTCCGATGTGTTGAAGGTGGTGATGAGAGTAGTAACTGTAGAGATACAAAAAAGAGTCTTAAAGAGGGAAGAAGAGAACAGGTATAGATCATATCAGCAGATCAAAACAAATACCATCTCAGCTGCAGGGTTGTATTAAAGGTGTTTGTATGATGCCTCATGCATCCTCATCTGCTTCACCACCAGGAATCAAACAGTGAACTGTGACACAAACCTGTAACAGAACCAGGTTTTATTTCATGAAGGGCTCAGAATGTGGGAAGAGATAGTGTTCCTGTGGCATGAAACTTGATGTGGATATCCAGTATCAGCAACAGGCATTTGTCCTCGAATGCTGCCGCACTTCAGAGTCGTACACAAGTGTATCTTGTGATGTCCTTGGTGTTCATGGATCACGAGATCTCACCAGATTTCGAGTGGTCACTGTAAGGGGAATGGCACAGTAAGCATCCTGTGATGGAAGCTCCATCATCGCGTGCAGGTAATCGAGGTTACATGTTGATGACGATACGAGCATGAAAGATCATGGAAACGAATCACTAAAGCTTTTGGGTGAGAGTGTGTGTGTGTGTGTGCTTTTTTTGTTCTTTGCCTCATAAAACAGAGTCTCTTTGCTCCCTCCTCTGCCTTCACAGTGAATCCTTTGCCTCCTGCACACTATTGTGATTCAATTATTCCACAGTGAATCCTTTTGCATCCCATTAATGGCGTTGGAAGTCTCCCTTCATTGCCGGATTGAATGGAATTGTTCACCGAGGGTGAGGGGGAAAGCTACCCTTCTGAGAGGTCACCATCTGAGCCTTTTAACACTGTGTGTAAGAATCAAATGGCAGGTTGATTGATTGACAGTGGTTCAGCCAACAAAGTTCTTTCTCTAAAAGAGAAACAGAGAAAGAAAGGCCAGCCTGCATCTATTTCAGAGACAAAGGTTTATCAGAGAGAAGCTATATAGTCAGTGGTAGGGATACTTATCAGAATCAACTCAGATTGGTTTAATAATTTCTATTATAAAATATAGTTATTTATGATGTTAAAAATATGAATGATTCTATTTATAAATAGTAAAAAAAAAGAATGATAAGCATCAAACACATATTATTATTAATCCGAATTCTATGATTATGGTTGATGAGGGTAATAATAACGATGAGACACCAACTGACGACATCTGCTCTGGGGTGACGTCTCCCGGGTCACGTATCTCGAGGAGTTGAGGGGTCGTCCACCTCGGTCTGACCTGACAGTGCCTGGTCGAGGCAGATCAGAACGCCGACCGAGGCACGTCGCCATCCTGCAGAAGTCACGTTCTTCACGCTACGCCAACACCGGCGTCAGACGTTATCAGAAGGTACGATCCTGCTCCCCGCAAGCGGTCACATCAGGAAACGATGACCCTCCCTATAAAAACCCTCACGTTCGGTAAAGTGAGGGGGGCGAAAAAAGAAACACTCAGATCAAATAAGAAAGACCACCTCAGACCATCTTCTGACTTGATCGTCGGAGGGGTCAGGCCGAGCTCTCCCGACCCGACCTGTGTCCAGGTACGAAGACGGAGCACCTCCCGCTGAGCGCCCAGACGAAAAGCCCCCTCCCGGAGAAAACAACGAGCCTACCGCAATCTGACCAACGAAGCCGGCTACCCCACCAGTCTCAAGGGACGCTCCCAACGATCTCCGCACATTCGAATCCGAACTCAATCGTGTCGGCCTCGACCCTTACGGCAAAAAAAGGTGTTGACACCATTTATGTTCTTTCTTTTCTGTTTATACTTAATTCCTATTTCCCATCAGTTTCCTTCCTTCCTCTCACTTAAAAGATGATTGAAATGGCACTTACAGAACACTTTCTGTGCAAGACTTCATGTCACAATCATACTCCATCATCAACTAAATGATTGCCGAGCAGAACATCTTTTCACGTAAGCACATGAATCTTGTCTATCCCAAGCACATTGTCATCTCTGCAAAAGCTGGTCTTCTCGTGTGGACTGTGGAGGAGACGGCCATGGAGGCAGCGCACTTCGTCTCACGCCCGTCTTATATTGAATCACCGCCCTATGCAAACAACAAGACAAAGAAAAAGGAGAGAAATTGTGGTGAGAAGAAGAAGAACACAATCCGGGAGAAAGAGAGTTTCTTTCGAAGGTGCCTCGGATGTCCCTTTGGTGGTGGCAGTGAATGGACATGAGAGGAGTCGAAAGATTCCGAACCCCGATGTCCTCTTCCCACAGAGCGGCCGAGCAGGAGATTGTTTGAATGCCTGCTCACTGTCTCGTGTGTCTCAGTTACCTCTTCTTCACATGAGAAGACCCCGTGCACCTCACATCATCTGCGCCGCCTGCTCTGTTTGCTTGCGTTCGAGTCATGTCTGCTTGTGCGCAGGTACCCCAACCACAGCTCTCTCTTCCTGTGACATTGGCTTCCTGTCGACATCTAAAAGAAAGGAAAATTTTGTCTCTGTTTCGGGTGCCTCTGCCTCCAAATTGTTATGGCAGAAATGGTACGCTGTTCACGTCGCAAGAGGACAGCTGATATCTGAGTCTGTCAGTGTGGAAAGAGAAAGCTGAAGTTGACGTTACATTGCTTTTCCAGAGGAGGTTGTTATAGAAAATATCGGCGATCATCATCCCATTAGTCCCATTTGATTCGTGCTCGTATGATCCGATTAGTTTCAACCGTCTGATCTAATGTCGACATGTAAGAAAATTGGTTTAGTAATATGATCCGTAATAACATAAGTAAAAATAATTGATCTTGAGCTATGGAAGGCTTTATCAGCGGTAGTGTGTTAGCCAAAGTAGTCGTTAGCATCTCGATTAGTCTGATATGGTTTGAACCTATATATATACAGGATTATTTGAGATATTTCTAGAAATATTGGACTCTCGATGTGTCATTTGCATAAAGATTGAGATCAAGAGAGATTTTTTGTTTTGATCCCTTCAACATCCAGATTAATAACCCGAGGTATATAATATAGATGCAAGTGGTCAAACAAGTTATCTTTATCTTTTTTATTGTGTTGAAAATAAACGTTTATACTTAATCATAAATAGACAAAATATTCTACGAAATATTCTATGATGAGGCAACCTCTAACCCCTTCCAACGGTCTCTTATCCACACGGGTGATAAGAGGGAGACAGCCCATAATCACTCACCTTGGACCCTTGCCCACGTGGGTAAATAGGTGAAGGGTGGCCTTTGTTTTCTCCTTTCACCCTTGACACTGTGTGACGATCATGTGTCAGATGATGATTGGCTAACAGTGTACTCCTTATTATTTATTCCCTCCTAAGGCGTGCTTCGGGACTCTCGTGAGAGGGATCCGAAGTGTGGCACATCCAAGTTCATTCATACTAATGACACCTTAGGAGTTTAATGTTTTTACCTTAAAGGCACTTTGGATAACCCTGTGCATATGGGTTCGAATCATGTCGAGCTAATCAAGATGTCAACGATTTCTTCATATAATATTTTGACACTAGAAAGAGAGCCTAATATTACCGGAATGCCCACCCACCAACCCTCTCAATGAATGCTCGAGCTAGGGGATTTTGCCTCCAACCTACAATACTTTCACTAAGGGAGGCAATAGCCACCCTTTCCGCATATGGACACATCCACCTTAGTATAAATGTCGATGTAATATTGACGGCATAAATGTCGATGTAATACTAATATTTATTCAATGGCCTAGGTCTCTCACCCCTAGGGATGATCCCGAGCAACCTGTTCATTCTCATCAAGGTGTTCTTGAATCTTACTCAATAAGTACAAATGCTAACATGCATGATATTGGTCGTTGCTCTACTTTTGCCCTAATTAACCCAATAGATGATGCCACTAGCTCAGCCATGGTCATCACCACCAACACCGGCACTTGTCGAGGTTCCCCTACCTGACGTAGTGCCGACATCCTAAGAGTGCTCGAGACCCAACAACCCATTGGTTGAGGGGCTACTTTGGTCCCTGATCATGAAATTTAGTAGATTGCACCACCACTCTATTCTACTTGAATCTGAGACCTAGTTGACGGATTCAATAGAGGATTCCATGTAGATTCAATTATAATAGATGGATTGACATTTAGATGATATATGATACTAGTTCCAACAATCAAAAGGGGAAGTATTGATCGATCCTAGCTCGGGTCGATTGTCATTCACCCAAAAAATCTAAGAGAAATTGATTCTAGGAAATTTTTGCCTCCCGTCGTAGGAGGCATTCAATGGCCATACCAATCCGATAGAGTACATTGCAGCTTTTCATGCCCAAATATTATTGTATGGCATTTCAGATGCCTTAATGTGTTGGACCTTCTCGACAATGTTGAGAGACCCAATACAAGAAAGGTATGCCCACCTAAAGCCACTTTCTATTAATTCTTTTGCCCAGCTTATACGAGAGTTTAAACTTCACTTCCTCATGAATATACACCTAAGGCCATCAGCGACAATGCTTCTAGGACTCAGGGAAGGGGAGGAGGAATCACTTGCAAACATCATCATTCAATTCACAAATAAAATCCGAGGCATCATAGATATCCATCTATTGCTTAGAATGTAAACGTTCACAATATGGCTCAAGCCCTCTCACCTCTTCTAGTCGGTGATAGAGAGACCATCAACAATTATACCAAAGGTACTTTAGAGAGCCAATCAATATATTACCATTGAGTCAATGGTCTTGGGTAAGCATAAGAAGTCACGCAAGAAGTTGAAGCAGGAGTAGCTACAATCCACCCCGACCCAAAGGTCACTGCGATGAAGGAGAAATGAACTACCAAGTTACCTTGCCCAAGATCCGAGCTAACCCCCATGAATATGACTAAAACTAATTATTTTTTATAGATGAAAGAGAAGAGGATCTCAAAAGACCCTTACTCGATAAAGATACTATTAGTAAAAGAGACAAGTACAAATATTATCAGTTCCACTAGAATTATAGTGACAACATGAAGGATTATTGTGACTTAAAATAGCAAATTAAAGAACTTATACGTTAAGTATACCTCGGGTGGTTCGTTC
The DNA here is from genome assembly GCA_001649415.1 of Musa itinerans. NCBI lineage: Eukaryota > Viridiplantae > Streptophyta > Magnoliopsida > Zingiberales > Musaceae > Musa > Musa itinerans. The sequence goes on from LVTN01002316.1 coordinate 35,134, forward strand.
AAAAGCATTGGAAACCCTCACACCCGATCTCAAGGGTCAATGGAGATAGAAATTGACATCATCATTGGTGGACCCACCTCATAGGAAGACAACGCCTCAAGTAGTGAAGTTTATGCTTAGGTTACCATTGAAAATCACCTAAGGATAGAGATGATTTGGAGATAACTTTCAAGGAGGAAGAGATAAAAGTATCTTGACTTGAATCATGATAATGCCTTAGTAGTTTCTATAAGAATGATCAACACTCAAGTGAAGAGGATTATGATTGACACAAATAGCTAATCCTATCATTCTCTACTTTGATGCTTTTTAGAAACTTATGCTCTCAACTGACGACATTACCCTTATGACTTTTGTATTGATAAGGTTCACTAACGACTTTATCTTACATTTGGGGACTGTGAAACTATATATTACATTTAGAGACGAGCCTTATTCCAAAATAATACTAGCTAAATTTATGGTGGTAGATATCTCCTCGGCATATAATGAAATTATAGGTCAACCTACAATAAATAGACTAAGAGTGATATTGTCGACCTACCACATAGTGATAAAGTTCCGAATGAGAACAAGTATTGGAGAGTTGAGAAGCAACCCAAGAAAGTTATGCTAGTGCTATCTAGCATTTAATATCTCTATCGAAGAAGGCCTAATCCGAGACACCACCTATGGACCCTCGAGACTTTGCCAAGTTTATCTCACATCTTGAGCTAGTGGAGCCACTGATATAAGCAATTAGTAATGAGATAGACAAACTGTTAGGTGCAAGATTTATTACCGAGGTGTATTACCCCCAAATGTCTTGCTAACATTATACTCCTTAAAAAGCATGCTCAAAGGATAGCTATCCTCTTTCTCGGATTGATTAGTTAGTTGATGGTACCTCAGGTCACGAGCTCCTCACTGATTAAAATGTAACTAGGAGATTGGGAACATACTTCCTTTATCACTGATTAAAACATATATTTTTACTGAGTCATGTTCTTTGGGTTAAAAAGCACGAGAGCAACCCACCAAAGGATGATGAAATGTTGAAGCATATGTAGATGACATGATAGTGAAGAGCAGGAGGATGACTCACATTTGGCAGATTTAGTCAAGGTATTTCAAGTTCTAAAGAAGTTTAACATGCACCTCAATCTGACCAAGTACACCTTCGGAGTCTACTCGAAAAAGTTCCTCAGGTTTGTTATGCACCGGAGGGAATAGATGCAAATCTTAAGAAGGTGTGAGCCAATTAGAGATACACCTACCTTGATCGATGAGAGAAGTCTAATAGTTAATGGGTCGAATAGCAATGATAAGTTGATTCTTATCTCAATCTAACAATAAGTGTCTACATTTCTTTCGAGCATTAAAGAATCCAAAGGGTCTCATGAGGCTTTTGAAAGGTTGAAAAACCATATTGCCTAGTTGCCACATCTTACCTCCTCTATCTTGAGCAAAATTCTAAGTCTTTATCTCATTGCTGCTAGTTACAGGTGTCCTATAAACCAATCACGTGAGTGATGACACGTGTGATATGCTGCATAATAATAATAATTATTATTATTATATTTTATTATTTTATATTGATATATATATTGTGATATCCCTAGATCTATGCAATGAGAATTGGATCATGATAAGATCATACTAATGAGACCAATTCATCTTTAAACATAAATCCTAAATATTTCTTGTCATAAGTTACTCAAGAAGGACATCGAGATAATCGGATAAACCAGTATGTTGTATGCTCATCCATATTATGGAGACCGTTGGTCTTATAGCTACTTGTGTGGGGGCACTAGGGATATAGTACATGTGCTCATTAGAGAATGAGTTCACTGAATGATCCACCTACAGAATGCTAGTAGGTTAATGATATCTCATTGTAAGACAATGATTTTGTAGTCCCAATTATGTATGGTCCCTAGACTTGAGGCACTAATGATGTCTTATTTTAGTACTACATTCTTTGATACCAAATTTATAAGTCTAAAAATTCCAAATCTAACACAATTAGTCATCGGGAGTAGTAGCTAACCTTACAAGGGTAATTAGGTATCAATAGAGGATCATCCACTCTTAATATCATGAAAGAAATATCTCATATGCTCTCACTCAAGCAAATCCCTAGCTAGAGTCAATCGGATCATTATGAATCGAATAAGTGTAAGACTCGGATTGAGAAAAAAAAAGTTCTTTAAGAGAGTCCGATTAGAGTGAGAATTAAATAGATTTTATATAGGATTGACAATATCATACATAGTATATAATCTCTAGAATATTAGATAAATGAACGACTATAGATACACGGTAAATATGGGCAGGTAAGTCCAATAGATTAGATCCCCCTTACTATTTGAGAATTATAGCGTAATAGCCTAGTATGTCCATAGTCAATGAATTGAATGAATTATTATGAGGATAATAATTTACTGAGTCAGAAGGAGTTTTGATAGGTGCAACTCACGGTCAGCTCGGTATTGGGCCTAACGAGTTACACGCAGATGATTGATAACACGATGAATAGAGGATCAAATATGAGATATCCGATAAGCCCTTGTTTAGTTAGATCATTGGAAGAGACCTAATAGAGCTTAGAATGGTTATTGGATGGAGATCTAATATCCATTAAGCTAAAAGTTATTAGATGAAGATCTAATACCTAAAAAGAATGATCCATTATGGCTAGTTAAAAGAGACACTCTGTATAAGAGTTTGGACTAAAAGAGATTATAAGCTAGACCTCTATTGTTGCCACCTCCTTCATTTCCTCTCAGCCCCTTCCTCTAGCCGACTGCCCCCTCTTTGGTGTGAGAGGACAACAAGAGGGATCGATACCTCTTTGGTTGCTGTGGTGTGATGGTATGCGAACACAAGAAAAGAACGTGATGCACGAGGAGGTGCATTGTCGTAGCATATGTTGTGTTGATCACTGTCAGAGAGGAGTTTGTGAGAACTCTTTCATTCACAGACTGAGATCTACAGATTTGGGGATATACGATATTTTCTAAGTGAGAACATCTCACATACCTTACGCGGTTTTGTTGTTTTCGAGTTTTACGCTCTCGATCTTCGCATAATGTTTCGATAAGATTAATTTAGGAAACCAAATTTTGTTTTTATTTTCTGCTATGCATGTGATGCTCTCTACGGTTTCCTAACAAATACCCCATCGGTGTTTTTGCTGAAATAAATGCATCCACGTGTGGGAAGGATGACAATTGCCTCCTTAAGTAAAAGTGCAATGGATTAGAGGCAGAGCCTCCTTGCTAGAGCATTCGTTTCGAGGAATGATGGGTAGACATTCTTGTGACATAAAATCCTCCTTATAGTGCCAAAATGTTAAAGGAAATCATCGTCGACGTTTGAGTCAACCTAACATGGTTCGAACTCGAAGGCATAGAAGTGTTCGAAGTGGCTCAGAGGTGCGGGCATCATACTCTTGAGATGTCACCTGCATTAAGATCGATGTCGGAAGAAGTTTCTCTATTCGGTCCTCTAACGTTCAAGTTAGTCACCAAGGGCTTAGCGGATATGAATTTTTTCGGGAAGAGAGCCTCTTAGAGTAGGGCCAATGATTACCATTTATACTATGCCTTGGAAGGGACAACCCATAACTGCTTTAACATTCTCTTCTTAACGTTTTGTCTACGTGAGCAGTAGGAGGAAGATAGTCTCGAATGGTCTACCTTGAACTTTTATCCATGCGGGCAAACGAGTGGGGGTAACCTGGATCTCTTTCCTTCCGAGACAATTAGTTTTTATGTGATGCCTCCGTGTTAGATGATAATTAATCGTTAATATATTCTCTATCAGCAAGCCAAATGCTAATAGTAATCTCTATAAACTATTTACCAAATAATACTTGTTGGATCCTCTACTGGTAACTACAAATCCGGTTCTTGCCATGGCTGAGACCTCCTCTTCTCCAAGGGGAGCATCTGCCGCATCACGAATCCATCGACATCAAACTCCGAGGGAGGCACCCTTTCAAGTAGGAAACCTCTCGCCGAGCTGTGGGATTTGGACGCAAACAATCAACAAAGCAGTAACAGCGCATGGCAACAAATCTGTGCTAATGTTTTCTTGGAAGACAAAGCGGTGATGACTGCTCTACTGAACACACACAGCAAAATGTAGTTTTAATCCAATGTAAAAGGTATAGATCCTTGCATGCACGAAGGTTGGAGGTAAGCTGAAGAAAAGAAGGTGAGCTGTGGAGGAACGGATTGGAACTCGTCCAGGTGTTGGTTGACCCGG
>LVTN01002317.1:29342-39385 GCA_001649415.1 Musa itinerans
TGGTTCCACCTTTGGGGGGATTGTTTGGGCCTTGCACTTGGCCCAACACAGCCCAGACTTGGGCCCAATTGACCCCTAATTAAGTTGGCCAAATTCCAACCTAATTATATGCTAACTACAAATTTTAAGACATATATTAAGCTAAATAAGTCCGGTAAGTCTAGGTTTCTTCCAACGATCTTCCGACGATCTCTCGGCAATGTTCCAACGGACTCTTGGCAAGCTCCTGGACTTCACGATGATCTTCATGGTGAGTTCCGACAAGCTTCTTTGGCATACTCCTGGACTTCTTGATCAATTCTACAGAACTTCCGACGAACTCTCGAATTCCCAACGAAATCTTGTTCTTGACTCCAGGACTTCATTTTGCTTTATGCCTTGATCACTATCATAGTTAATCCTGCACACTTAAAACTCACTTCGATTTAGACAATTATTATAAAGCTTGAATCAAGTGTTGTCAGGCATATCATTGGTTTATCGATGCTTCGTCCAATTCTTCGGCGCATCGTCCTCTCTTATGGCCTATTGCCCAATCGGTCAATTGACCTCCACAACTCTGATTTTCTTGGCACAATTTTCGCTCTTCTTAGCCCAATGCCCGAACCGATAGCCTAAAGCCTTCTACTGATATGTCGATCGATCCTTCGGCTCGATGTCCAATCTTCTGACTTGTTTTTCTTCGGCCCAACATGATTCTTCCTACTTTAATTGTCTCTTCCTAATCGAAGCTTCCTGTATCATTTAAAATGTAAATCAAATCATAAACATTATCAATTGATTTCATCATAAAAATCTGAGATTCAATAATCTCTCCCTTTTTTATGATGACAATCAATTGATGACGGAGTTAACCTTAACTCCCCCTATCAATATGTCATATTGATAGAACCTTGAATTCAAGTTGAATTCAAGTCAAAGCAATATATCATGAATATTTACAATAAGTCATCATAAAATCATGCATAATCAAAATTTGAATACATCATTCCATGCATGATCATTATTACAACTTCTCCCCCTTTGTCATCAACAAAAAGAAGTGCATTTAGCAAGTTTCAAATTATTGCATTAAAATTTGTAGTTAGCATATAATTAGGTTGAAATTGGGCCAACTTAATTAGGGGTCAATTGGGCCCAAGTTTGGGCTGTGTTGGGCCAAGTGCAAGGCCCAAACAATGACCCAAAAGGTGGAACCATCGTGGCATAGTCTCCGAGACTATGTCAGGCGATGGTACCACCCAGTGGTAGTGTCAGGTGGTGGTACCGCTAGTCTGGGCGATGGTACCGCCCAAACATAATCTTTCAAGCGATAATACCACTAGATTGGGTGGTGGTACCACCCAGCACAAATAGTGGTACCATTAGGATCCTGAAAATCAAGGATGAGACTCTTTTAGGCTCCAAGTTTGAATTCACTTAAGTCCTATAAATACCCATCTCATCCCTAGTTAACTATCACAAGAATTGAGAGCAAAAAGTAGAAAAATACTGTTGTAATCTTGTGAGGACTTCTTTCAAAGCTTTAAGTGTTAGTGTAGTTTGAGAGAGGAGTAAGGGGGGTTGTAAAAGTTCTCACCTGATCCTGTCAAAAGGAGAATCGAATTATAAGAATAGTTGATCTTCGCTCATTGAAGGAAGATCGTTAGTGGATACCGATGGCCTCGACGGAAGAGGAATTGGTGGAGTGGATGTAGGTCATGATGACCGAACCACTATAAATTGGTTTGCATTTCTGTTTTGCTATTTACCTTTATTACAATCTACTTTACATTGCAAACTGATTTCTTACTCTCACTACGTTCTCATATGCTTTCAAGTTAACATCTTTCGAGATCGATTTTAACGAACAAATATTTTCTGAAATCGATATTTTTATTTGCTGCACTAATTTACCCCCCCTCTTAGTGTCGACTAGTGCCTAATAAGAAGATCAATAGTGAAAGCCAATGGCCTTGAGTGAAGAGGAATCGGGAGTGGACGTAGGTCATAATGACCGAACCACTATAAATCCGGTGTGCTCTTTTCCTTTGTTGTTTACCTTTATTACTTATTGATTTTATTGCTCACTCCCCTTTACACTTGCATTAAGTTAAAGCACACTTTTGATATCGATTTTCATCAAACGTAAGTTTTTGAATTGTCGAGGATTTTACGAAAGCACTAATTCACCCCCCCTCTTAATGCCGATTTTGATCATAACAATTGGTATTAGAGCAAAGGTTTTTCTCATTTGGTTTAACACCCAAGAGAAATAGCTTTTTCTAGCACTTAAGAGGGTCTTTGTAGTACTCGTCCTCCTATGTTCAATGGGACGGACTATACATATTGGAAAACTCAAATGAGAATTTTCTTACTTTTTATGGATTTTGATTTATGGAATATTATTGAAAGCAATTTTCAAAAGTCTTCCAAATCAATAAATGAATAAGCAAAAATAAATTTAATCGAGTTTCTATTTACGAAACGGCTTTTGATATTTCGCACACTCTTGAAACCACAAACAAAGGCATTAGTAGAGTAAAAGATTCGAAGATTAATCTTTTGATGCATGATTTTGAGTTGTTTCGAATGAAGCCGAGCGAAACTATTGTTGACATATACACCCGCTTTACGAATGTCATTAATAGTTTAAAAGCTCTTGGCAAATATTTTTTAAATTTTGAACTTGTTAACAAGATATTAAGATCCCTTCCAAAGTGTTGTGATCCGAAAGTAACTACAATACAAAAGGCAAAAGATCTCAATAATTTTCCACTTGAAGAACTTTTTGGTTCATTGATGACATATGAAATAGCGCACAATTCACATGATGAACATGATGAACAAAATGAACATGAGAACAACCTTCCAAAGAATAGGAAGAATTTGACACTTAGAACAAAAATAGATCACTTGAGCGAAAGCTCAAGTGATGATGACCTTGAACTCCTCATAAGAAAATTTAAAAAATTTATAAAACATGAAACTAAGAATAAAAATGAACTTAAAAATAAGAAGCTGCCAAAGAAAAAGAAAGCATTTAAGGTGACATGGGATGAATCAAGTGCATCTGAAGATGAGGAGCAAACCAATGAAGACAAAGTGGTGATCTTCGCTTTGATGGCCTTTGACGACGAGATAAATGACTCAACCAAAACTCCTTTTCCTTACAATGAATTATTAGATGCATTTCATGATTTGTTTGATTATTTTAAAATAGTTGATAAGAAATATAAAATGCTAAAAAAAGATCATGCTTCTCTCTCTAGTAATTTGAAAAACTAAAAAATGAGTATGATAATGGCATGCTAAACTCTTGCACTAAATGTGAAGAATTAGATTTATGCAAAAAGAAAATTTTGTTATTACAACAAATGTTATATAAATTTAAAATTGATAGCAAATCTTTAAACATGATTTTTGCTAATAAGAGTTATATTCATAGAAAAGAAGGAATCAGCTTTGTGAGTAGCAACACTCAACAAAAATCGACTTTATTTGTTAAAGGACCCACATTGCATGTTTCCCCTAACATTAAGTGCAATTTTTGTGGTAGATATGGTCATTTTTCTTTTAAATATTTATTTAAAAATATGACTCACATAAATAAGTTTAGGTTTATAAAGGAACCATAAATGACTTTATGCCTAATGACAAGATAGGTAAATCTAAATATGAGGGACCCAAAGTCAAATGGATACATAAAGGAAACCCACATTTCTTGTATACATCACTACAATCGAAAGCTAAGAGCAAAAATAAAATTTTGATAGTGGATACTCAAGGCTTATGATCGGAGATTTAACACACTTTATAAAGCTCATTAGCTGAAATAAAATGATTTTGATTGAAAATACTTTATATTTAATGAAATCATGCTTGATGATTTAATAATTTAATTATGCATGATGATTTGAAGTAATAATATTTTTGTGATTTATGGTTTATTGATCTTGATGATTTTTGTGATGAATCTTGTTTTCCAGTTTTAAATATGATGTATGATTTTGACATAAAAATAAAAAGACAGGCTTATATGAAATTAATCACATAACTTGAATAAAAAAAAGGGGAATGTATTTTTCTTGAAAATGTCTCTATCTCAAAAAGCTTATCAAATCTTTCAAAAAAAGAGATCAATGAATCTATTTATGTTATTATGAATCTCTTGAACTATAAAAGTGATTTTGATGATTTAAATTTTTAATGAGTTTTATACAAACCATGATCTTGATATTTATAACTTGAGATTTTCTTTATATGAATCAAGATCCCTTACTCTTTATTCACGTATGATTCTTACATTTTATTAAAGAGAATATTTATCCAAATAAATCATGATTTTTCTCCTGATTTCTTGGAATTCATGACTTCAAATTTCTTTTGAAGAGTTTTTACTATTTGATCTCCTAAGATTTATTTTTTATTGTTTAAGAGGAGATTTGTCAAAATGAATCAAGTCTTTGTTGAATCTTGGATTTTGATGATAAAACCAATTGATGTGTTTATGATCTGATCTGTGTTTTGAGTGACGTAGGAAGTTTCGATCAGGGAGAGACAATTAAAGCAGAAAGAATCATGTTGGGTCGGAGTGGAACATGTCAAAAGATTGGACATTGAGCCGAAGGATTGGTCGACATATCGACAGAAGACCTTGCGCCATGGGATTAGGCATCAGGCCAAGAAGAGCGAAAATTATGCCAAGGAAATCGGAGTTACGGAGGTCAATTGGCTGATTAGGTAATAGGTCGTAAGAGAGGATGATGCGTCGAAGAATCAGATAAGACGTCGATAAACCAATGACATGCCGGATAATATTTTATTTAGCTTTGTAATAATTATCTAGATTGAAGTAGGTTTTAGGTGTAACTGGGTTGGAATTGGGCCAACTCAATTAGGGGCCAATTGGGCCTAAGTTTAGGCTGTGTTGGACCAAATGAAAAGCCCAAACAATGACCCAACAAATGGAACCATCGGTGGCACAGTCTTAGAGACTATGTCAAGCGATGGTATCGCTAGTTTGGGTGGTGGTACCACTCAAACTCAGTCTCTGATACTGTCAAGCGATGAAACCGCATAGTGTTAATGTTGTGGGCGGTGGTATCGCCTAGCACAAGCGGTGGTATCGCCAGTACCCCGAAAACTAGGGATGAGACACTTTTAAACTCCAAGTTTGAATCCATTTGGGGCCTATAAATACCCCTCTCATCCCTACTTAGATCACACAAGAATTGAGAGCAAAAGCGGAAGAAAACGCTGTTGTAATCTTGTGAGAACTCCTCTCAAACTCTAAGTGTTAGTAATATTTAAGAGAGAAGGTAGTGGGGGGTGTAAAGGTTCTCTCCTAAGCCTATCAAAAGTGTTGGGAAATCTAGGGGTGATATCACATGCATAACAGAAGAATATAAAACAAAAATCCCAAATTTCCCATTACATGTTCGTCGTCATGCATAGATTTTTACGCAAAAACCCATGACCCAAAAAATCACGTGTGAGATAGATAGTTGTGTTACATATAGATCTATTGGAGAGGATAAAGAAGGTCAAGTGTCCTCCTCTCTAGCGGTGATCCACATAATAGGGCTACGATGATGCTCCTCAAATCTTCAAGCCTACTATCTGAGAGAGAGAAAGGGAGAGGAGAATAGGAGGTAACAACTAAGAAGCCTCAGCCTATGGGCCTTTAGTTCTCTCCTATTTATAGAGGCCCTAGTTAACCATAATGGATCCTGCCCTATTGGGTATTGGATCTCCATCTAATTATCCAAACATCTTAGATTAGTGGGTCTTTACCCAATAATCTCTTATTAACTCTTATTGGATCTCATCCATGGGTCTCCAATAATTCAAGGGCTTATTGGATATCCAATAAGATAGGGGCTCCAAAGGATATCTCATATCCGAACCTCTACTCGTCGCAACACCTACCATATATGTGTGACCCTCTAGGCCCAATATCGAGTTGGCCATGAGTCATACCTGTTAGAACTCCTTCTGGCTCAATGAAATACCATCTCCATAATAATTCACTCAACTCATCGACTATATACGTACTAGGCCACTACGCCGTAGTCCCCAAATGATACAAGAGAATCCAATCCTTTGGACCTATCTATCCTCAGTTACCATATACCTATAGTCCCTCATCCATCTAATATCCTAGAGACTATATACTGGAGATAATGCTGTCAGGCCCATATGGTTTCTCCTCGAGTCTCAATCTAATCGGATTCTCTTAAAAAACTCTCTCTCTCAATCTGAATAACCTTGGCCAAAGATTTGTTTGAGCAAGAACACAAGATATTCCTCTCATAATACCAAGAGCGGATGATCCTCTATCGATACACAATAGCCCTCGTAAGGTTGGCTGCCCCTCCCAATAACCGGCTATACTAGATTTGGAACTTTCAAACATATAAGTATGGTATCAAAGAGTGGAGTACTCATACAGGACATCCTTGGTGTCTCAAGTCTAAGGACTAGATATATTACTGGGACTACGAAATTGCTATCTAACAATAAGGCATCATCAACCATCTAGTATTCCATAAGCAGATCAATCAGTGAACTCATTCTCCAATGAGCACCTGCACTATATCCTTAGTGTCCCCACACGAGTAGCTATGAGACCAGCTACCTCCATCATATGGACAGGCATACAGCACACTAATCTATTCGGTTATCTTAATGTTTCTTTTGAGTAACTTATGACTAGAATTATTTAGGATATGTGTTTAAAGGTGAATCGGTCTCATTATCGTGATCTCATCATAATCCGATTCTCATTGCACAAATCCATGGACATCACAATATATATATGCATATATGCAACAAGTAATATAAAGTTATAAAATACCAAAATATAATAAGCAAAAAGATTACGTGTCAAGTCACATATGCCATCACTCACGTAATTGGCTTGCAGGGCACTTATGACTAACAAAAAGGAGAATAGAATTGTAAGAAAGTGGTTGGTCTTCACCTATTGAAGAAAGCTAGTGGATATCAGTGACCTCGACGGAAGAGGAATCGGGAGTGGATGTAGGTCACAACGACCGAACCACTATAAAAATCTAGTTTATATTTACTTTAAGCTTTTTATTTTAATAGCAAACTACCTTACTTGCTACACTCTTCCGTATGCTTTCAAGTTAAACTCACTTTGTCGAAATGATTTTATCGAATGAGATTTTCAAAATCGATGTTTTTATCTATTATACTAATTCACCCCCCCTCTTAGTATTGACTCAATCTTAATAGTTGGTATTAGAGCCACGTTTTTTCTCGTTTGGTTGAACACCCAAGAGAAATGACTCTTTTCGATTTTCAAGAGGGTCATTCTATCATTCATCCTCCTATGTTCAATGGAATGGACTACACATATTAAAAAACTCGAATGAGAGATTTCTTGCTTTCTTTGGATTTAAATTTATGGAGTATTATGGAAAACGGCTTTCAAAAGTCTTCTCTTCCAATGAACGATTGGAATGAGTTGGAGAAGAAGACTTTCTCTTTAAATGCCAAGGTTTTGAATGCCTTGTTTTGCGCTTTAGATAAAATATGTTCAATCGAGTGTCTATTTGTGAAACGGCTTTCGATATTTAGCACACACTCAAAATCACTCATGAAGGCACTAGTAGAGTTAAAGATTCAAAGATTAATCTTTTGATGCATGATTTTGAATTATTTCATATGAAACCAAGCGAAATCATTGAAGATATGTACACCCATTTTACGGAAGGCAAATGTTTTTCGAATTTTGAACTTGTTAATAAAGTTTTATGATCACTTTCTAAAAATTAGGATTCAAAAATAATGACAATACAAGAATCAAAGAACTTGAACCATTTTCCATTCGAAGAAATTATTAGGTCTTTAATGACCTATGAAATGAGTTGTATGACATATGTTGAATATGATGAACTTAAGAACAACCTTCTAAAGAACAGGAAGGATTTGACACTTTAAATAATAGAATACCACTTGAGTGATAACTCAAGTGATGATAATGATGACTTTGAACTTCTCACTATAAAATTTAAAAAGTTCATGAAACAACAATTAAAGAATAAAAATAAACTTAAAAAGGATAAAACAACTTGCTATGAATGCAATCGGCCGGAGCACTTCAAAAATGAATGTTCGCAACTAAAGAAGAAGTTACCAAAGAAGAAGGAAGCACTCAAGGACTAATCGAGTGCATCTGAAGATAAGGAGCAAACCAATAAAGTCGAGATGACCTTTCACAATGAGATATGTAACTCACCCGAAATGTATTTACCTTACCATAAAATTACTTAGTGCTTTCATGCCTTGATAAATTAGTTTTAAATATATATATATATTATCATGACAATTACATATTTTATGATAAAGAAATAAAAATGTTAAAATTAAATGTAATGCTTCTACACTAAATAATATTAATTCGATGAATACTTAAATGTTCATCTTGATGATTTTTCATGATAAAGCTTTTTTTTTGTTTTTAAACATTGATACATATTTTTATTTGGCATAAAAAAAACAAAGGCATGCTTGCATGAAATCAATCACAAAATTTGAAACTAAAAGAACTTGCTATTTTTAATCTATCTATGCTGATTTCATTACATTATTCGAAAAGTAATTTTGATGATCATTTTGGATTTGACAATTTATTTTCATATTTAACCAAACACTTGATTTATTCATATTTATGACATGAGATGTATTTTATATGAATTATTTTATTCTCGTATGATTTTATCATCTAAAGAGGAAAATTATCCAAATGAATCATGATTATTCTTTTGATTACAACTTAAAGTTTTTGATGAATCAAGATTTTTCATACTTTGTTCTCCTATGATTCTTTTGTTAGGATCAAGAGCACTAAGAGGGGGGGGTGAATTAGTGTAGCGGAAAACTTTCGATGATTTAAAACAACGTTCGTACAATAAAGAACATCTTCGATGAAAAACCATTTCAGAAAGTTCTTCAACTTAAGATTAAGCGAAAGTAAAGTTGAAGTTAAGTAATGGAGGCAGTTTGTAGTTTAAGATAGAGAGCAGAATGTAAATGCAAATTGAGATTTAGAGTGGTTCAGTTAATCTTGACCTACATCCACTTTTGGCTTCCTCCTCCGATGACATCACCGACGTCCACTAGAGGCCTTCCATCAATAGGCGAAGGCCAATCACCCTTTTACAGCTTTACTCCTTTTGACGGGCTTAGGAGACAACCCTTACAGATTTCCACTCCTCTCTTGAATGATCAAAACTTAGAAGAAAAGAGGGAGAAGAACATCTAGCCTTTTACAACACTTTGAAGCTCTCAAATACTCAGAATAAAAGCAAGCTTTCGGTGCCCTTTCATGTAGGAAAGGGTGGGGTTTATATAGGCCCCAAATTGGTTTGAATTTGGAGCTCAAAAATATCATCTCCCGAATTTTCGGGGTCCTGGCGGTACTACCGCCATAACTGGGTGGTATCACTGCCTAGTAGAGCTTGGAGACCGAGCTCAAGCGGTACCACTGCCTGACAGGGGCGCCTGACAGGGGTGGTTCAATCGATGCCAGCATTCCTGGGAGACTGAGCTCTTGGGCGGTGCCATTGCCAGCCAGGAAATCTAGGTCCGAATGGGCTGATCCATTCGGCCCAATTTGGGTCTGCAAGGGCCCAATTGCCCCAAGATTAAGTTAATGAGATCACCTCCCATTTATAACTTAATCATCATGCTAACTACAATATTTAAGACATTTATTGCAACTTGCTGCGGTGCATCAATCGTTGCTTCCGGCGAACTTCCGGCGAACATCCGACGAACCCTCGGTGATGCTCCGGCGGACTTCTGGCAAACTCTTGGACTTGCGACGATCCACTTGGCGAGTTCCAACGAGCTTCTTTGGCAAACTCTTGGACTTCTCGGATTTGTTCTCGCAGAACCTCCAACGACCGTCCGGACTTCCGTCGAACTCTCGAAACCCCAACGTGATTATGGTCTTGACTCCGGCGCAACACCTACTGCATGTATTACTTCCATCGTAGTGAATCCTGTACACTTATCTCAACATATGGATT
>LVTN01002318.1:0-39371 GCA_001649415.1 Musa itinerans
TAATTCTTTCTTCTTCTATCTCTTCTAATAGGATAAGAGGGCTGAGATGACGGCGGAGAGGCGAGGAAGCTTGTGGTCGGATCTAAGTGTTGGAGATATAAAAAAGAATAACCTTTGTATATGAACAAATATTAGTAGGCCAAAGTACACAATCAAATAGAACACCAAGATATAGAACACCAAGATATACATGGAAAACCCCTCCAATGTGAAGGGTAAAAATCACAGGGCAAACTAGAGATAATCCACTATAAGAATAATGAATATACAAGTCTTAATCTCTTGCTCTAAACCCTAGCAATAATGACAAGAAAATAACTGTGATACAAGGATCACGTTACTGGCCACAATATCTAAATCTCCCCAAGTAATTACAGCAAGAGTTTACTGTAGATTTGATCTAACCTGAGATGAGAACACTGCTAGATGATTGAGAACAGTCTCTTTGCGTTGTCATTGTCTTCTTCCCTTTCTTTCTCTTATTTTTTTGTCCTTTTATTCATCTCTTTGCTGCTATAAGGATGTCTAGTTGCTGCCATCGTTGCTGGGCCAATGCAGGGCGACGGGCGATGCAATCCGGGCCAAACTTCCGTCGGGCCATCCTGGTTACTATCGTTCTTGGGTCCCATCACCGGCGGTGTGCATATAACGACGGAGATTGCATCAGTATGTTAGAAAATATTTTTTTTGAAGGCGGTTTATCGACCCATGACAATGGGTGAGCTCACCGGGGAAGTATAATTGCCTCCCTCGTAGGGTTGGAGTCTGATCACCGTAAGTGAGAATAGGTATCGTAGGTACAACGATTTGACAACGATTTAATTTTTCGATGGCAGTTTATCCCCTTAGTGGCCGGTGGTAACCTCACCTAAATGTGCAGGCGGTTACTTGACTAACATCTGATAATGCAACGCCAGAAGGATGACTTTTTAGTTCAGAGTTGCTTAAGCAATCTTGGAAGGAATGAACATATTAGAGTCTGATCACCGACGGTAAGAATAAAATCACTTATGTGGAGCGATTTTACAACGATTTATTCTTTTTCGAAGGCATTTAGGCTTCCGCTGCATATGGTAAGCTTACTTAAGTCGTCATGTGATTCAGGACGACAGAGACAGTGTGAACCGGGCCATTGGGCCAGATGGACTGCTCAAAGTAGGATTGGATCCGGTTCAGTGCTTCGGCCCATTGGCGGGGCCTCAGGGAATGACGGCGACGCCACCGATGGCTTCAGAACTGCGGCGGACGGCTTCACCTAGTCTCCACCATTCGCCACTACGGCCACGAGGAATTGGGAGGACAGAGAGAAGGGTCTATGTTTGTTGGGACAACTCCCGACGCGGTTGTAGTCGGAGGAGGAAGAGAAGAGGGCTGAGATGTCGCCGGAGAGGAGAAGAATCTCGTCAACGGGGCCCGAGAAGGGGCCGAAGAGGCGACGCAGTTCGGGCTGTGCCGTGCCGGATATGCCATTGGGCAATCCTAGTTCAGAGCTTCCGTGAGTCCAGTCACCGCGCGTGTGCATATGACCAGGGAGATTGGATGAATATGGCAGAAAATAAATTTTTCGAAGGCTGTTTATCTAGCCTGGAGGAACGGTAAACACACCGGGAAGAATACTTGCTTACTTACCAGGTCAGAGTCTGATCACCGCGAGTGAACATATGTCTGCTTAGGTGTGACCTTTTTGCAACGAATTAATTTTTTCGGAGGCACTAAATGCTCATAGTTGAAGGTAGTAAGCTTACTATCAAGAGGCTCCGGTTACCTGAATTACATCTACCAACGTAACGGGGGGCCCAAGGCCCGTTAAGGCGCAATATATATAAAATGGGACCCAGATCGATTGTACGCTAATGTATCAAAAGGAAGACCTTTTGTCATGGCGGTATTATTTCTAACGACAAAAAATTCTGCTAATGTATCAAAAGGAAGACCTTTTCTCATGGCGGTATTATTTCTAACGACAAAAAATCTCGGTCAATTTTGTGCAATCTTGAAATCAATGGTTTCGGGATTTCGATAGCGTACTGCTTGACAAGATTACGTACGACATCCAACTTTTACTCGTGTACGCCGATGCATGTATGCCTTCTGGAAGATTTAGTATACATACTTTCATGCAGTAATTAGATCAACAGCCAGAACTGAAAGAAGAGAGCCTCCAACAGGCCACATGGAAGCTCATAATGGAAACATCTTGCTTCATTACTCCTCACATTTGCAGGAACATTATTTACAAGCTCACAATCTGGACAAAGGACTACCACTCAGAATTAGCAAGTTCTTACAAGTCAGTGAAGATGCTGTAGGTATAAGTGTTGTCATTATGACAATGGAATAGAATACTATAAAAAAAATTTCTGTGAAATTGTTGTCAGTATGAAAAATCAACATCCTCGTAATACCGAAAATCTTCATCTCCATTCCCGTCATAATCATCATAACTGACTTCAGCATATATGTGATCTTCAAATGCTCCGGATCCATCACCATCCTCTGTAGCACCTGGATCAACCACATGATTCTCGATGTTCTTCGGGAGGTCACAAGAACCAGCAGCATCTGACTCGATTTTTTGCCTTTTTCCACTATCTTGATCAGACTGTTGAAAGACATGGCCAATAAGACAGAATACAAATACTAAAATAAAATTCGGAGATAAATGTTGAACTTTTTTTCACATAAATGCTTAGAATTCACGGTGTCAAATATCCATCAAGAGCCATCACTGGAATGCCATGAAGCTCATGAGATGTAGAAAGATCAATACAAAGATAAACCATAGGCAGTGGAAATATTCACACAGATGGAAGTTAAAAGTAGAACTTGTCAAACCCCATTTATTCAATCTTCTCTCTCGTTGGGACTCTTTTTGTGGGTGTATATATGGAGACATGTAAATGTGTTGGAAAAAAAAACTCCTCTTTTGAATCATGTACATCAAAAAAGGTGTAATGGTGTACCTCCAAGCTGCGATTCTCATGCAAGGTGTACATCAGCTAGTTTCCCAAGTTTCAATGGTTTGGTAATGAGAGGTTCCATGGATCGTTGAACATGGCAGATTGGCTTACCTTTATTCTGAATGCATAAGTTTAATATTGTGATACCTGTTACACTCTGAGTACCGTCCACTGGAGACGAGAAAGAGTAGAGAGCTGTGATGATGCATTTTCTTAGAGCAAGGAGTGGTTCTCAGTGCAAGTTCTTTGATACTTATCACTTGATCATGTTGGCTTTCAATTCAGGAGAGGGGAAGATGCCAGAGACAAAAAAAGTCATGAACAAATAGATGTAATCTGAAAGATCAACAAGGGAAGTCTGGGCTTGAATCTGAGAAGCTCAAGTTCCAGAGATGTCAGAAAGAAAATAATTTGCTTGAAAAAATATACCAAAATCTGAAAGAACGACAAAGGGAAGTATAGATTTGAATAAAGGAAGCCACATGTTCTTTGGTAACTGTTGTAATACCAAAGGGAAGCATAGATTTGAATAAAGGAAGCTACATGTTATTTGGTAACCTTTGTGATACCTGTTGCACTCTGATTCTGTTGGCTACATGGATCTTTCCCACCACTGAAATTAGCGATATCACTTGTCAAACCAAAGTTCTAATAAGTTTGTCTTAGGTTCTTTCACCTCTAATCATACAACAAATTGAAGTTGACTAGTCTTGTCTAACTAGTACTATCTATATGTATTCTTTTGATATGCTTATATCATCTTAAATATTTTTTCCTCATTTTATCCTTGATCATAGCTATTCCTAATAATCAACATGAACAAAGCTTGAAAACACAAATTGTTGCAAAAGATTCCTTTTCATCTCTATTTACATCATAGTATTAGTTGGGCTTCTAATCCTTGTCCTGGGCCCGCTGGCCACTAACAAGGGTTTGCTAAAACATTGACAGGAACAAGATAAAAAAACCCTCTTGAAGAACATAAAATTAGTACTAAAAGAAAATCAAACCAAGCATTCTAAGAATGAAATGATGAGCCCATAAGAAAATCATTAGCCATTCCAACTTACTAGTGAGTAAAAAGGAAAAAAGTGGTGGAAAGAGGCCTATGCAACTTTGGAGTCTTGGTTATGTATTCTAAAAATATATATATTGGCTTTTGCTACCTATTCAATGATTCTGATATGCAAGAAGAATGTCAGTTGCAGAATATATGTAACTTGAGATTGAGATACTGCAAAATAAGGTGATATAGTTTCTGAAGCACACAGTTTAATAAGAATCAGTACAAAATACTTTTGACAAATATCAACAAGAAATGTAGCATGAAGTGAATTAGCAATGTTTTAAATTCAAGAAAAAGAATTGAGTATTACTCCTGCTACAACATAATAATTATACATGTATTAAGAAATGTAAGTAGCATAAAAAGCACATGAAGAAGAAAAGAGAAAAAATTACTGAGTACAGAGCTTCCAGCGCTTCATAGTTGACTTTTGAACTCAAAACCTGTGACAAAATTATATTGTTTATCAAAGCATAGGAAATATTGATATGAAAAAATATATTTATTTGACATTGGTGTATGTTAACAAAAATTTCACAACTGCAAGTGCATGCAACGGTAACCTGTAACTGAACATAGAGTACCTTTCTTTTAGACATCTGATGGGTTGTTTCAAGAGTCCGTGCAGGAGTCTTGTTTTTAGCTTCTCCAGCATTTCTTCTTCTTCTTTCCTATATTTGATATTGCATTATAGCAGGGAAAAGTTTTTAGAATGTGAATTCACCATATTGTTTATAGAGATAAACTATTCAAAATCAAACTGAATTGACAATTAAATTGGAATGCTTTTGGCATCATGAAACTGTTCTAGTGTTGCCTATCCTCCTTAATTTACAACCTATTCGAATTCTTATTATCATTAGTCATCAAAGCCAGAGTAAAAAGCTGAGAAACCAGTCAAAACTACAATGGAGCTATGGTTAGCAAATCTAGAGAAGTTATCACTAGGACAATATTGATTCATTGGAGACCCATTTGGAGAACTATCTACCCACATGTTTCTGACTACTAAGTAGTTTCATGCAATATAAGCTGTGCATGAAACTTACCATGGCACTGGGGTTTGACATAATAAACTGGGCATGGTAGAGAATAGTTCTCTGACACAATAAAAGCAATGACACTGGTAGAGGACACATTTGTCAAAATATAGATTTATAGATAGTAGATGCTTTAGTTGAATACTAAAAGCACTTATCAAAGTGTGAATCAACAATGTAGGACAAGAGCTCTGATACCAATAAAATGCAAAACAAGTGCTTTGATAACAAATCTAATATAT
Organism: Musa itinerans; assembly: GCA_001649415.1. Classification (NCBI taxonomy): domain Eukaryota; kingdom Viridiplantae; phylum Streptophyta; class Magnoliopsida; order Zingiberales; family Musaceae; genus Musa; species Musa itinerans. The sequence continues at coordinate 5,309 of LVTN01002318.1, forward strand.
GACAGAAGATAAAAAGCAAAGAAAATATTTTTTCAAGAATTTAATAATTGTAGAATAGAAAAGTGAAGATTTAAGATGAAAATAAAGCAAAAAATAACTATGCTACTATTTGGATAATCATCTTCACTGCCATAGGCGGCACTTGCAAGAGTCAGAATTGAGTATTTCGTATTTTCTGTCTAGATTGCTTATAGGAGGACAAAGAAAATTTCTAACTTCAAGCATAAATTCGGGACATGAAGAAAATAAAAACTAAGCAGCCAGCCAGGAAAGACATATTAATGCAAAATACAATTTTAGCAAAACCCTAGAGCAACATTAAATTGATCAGCTGCATAACCACAAGTGAACAAGCCCACATCACCATACCTTTCTGGACTTTGCGAGGGCTGCTGCAGTTGCTTTAGCAAGTTCCTTGGCATCTAACAGATCTTCTGAGCCATTTAAAAAATTAGCTTTATAAGCCTCCTTAGCAGCTGTAGCAGCAGCTTCCTTGGCTGCTTGTGCCTGCTCAGCATTAGAGTTAACAAATCAGATTAACTAATAAAAAAATCTAATGAAGTGATGAACACTTAGGAAATTGACCCTCATCACCTCAAGATACTCTCTGTTCATTTCTTCCCATATAATCTTTTTAAGTTCCTTCCCCTCTTCATTGTGCAGGTATCCATCAACCTAGCAAAAATATTGCTTCAGATGGATTAAAATATTTTCATTATGCAGACAACACAAAGGTTCAATAATAGAGAGATATTCTGTAAGAGAACTCTGAGCTTGGCATACCCAAGAAAATTACATCAAGGATGACATACCTCAAAATCATCAATATCAGAAAAGTTTTCCATCTCATCATCTGATGAGTCACTTGAGTCCTCTTGTTCACTGGAAGTGAATGAGTCCACACACTGATGTCCTGCAGATCCTTGCAAACAGTCAGAAAATTGTCCAACAAAGCAATGGTAAAATAAATACAAAAAGAAACCATTAATCTTAATTGATTTGGCGAATAGAAGATAAAGACTACAAGAAACTAGTTATCATACCAGCACCTTCGGGTTTATTTGAAGTCCTCCCTTCAGCTTGGCCAATATCTTGAGTCATACTAGCAGAAAAATGTTCCTTGTTCTGAGAAAATAACACATAACATGGACATGAATTTCAAACCAGAATAGGCTGGCAACACATGATATAAGTTCAAAAAAGATACAAGTCATCATGCAATGATACTACAAAGAACATCTTCTGAATCAAACTTATGATCCTCTGAGATGGTTTAGAAGATCTCCCCAGGTGATTATAAAACTATTTAACTGATGCCTATTGCATGACTCCACTACTTTACAGAAACTCATAGAAAATAGGAAATCTCGCATTCACATGCCACAAAATTTTAGGCCAAAAAGGATCAAACAAGACAGCAAAATGAAAAACAATCTTTTGGTGAATACGTAAAAAAGCTAGAGAACAAACTGAAAGGGTACATGATGAGGCTCCTGTTACGGAAGATGCCTGAATAAATGTTGGTTAAAAGTGGCTAGGAATGTCAGTGAGTTTCAGGCTGTTGTTCCATTGCTGTGCTGATAAATTGTGCCAACTGCCACGGATCCAAAGCTATTTGCCAATACTACAAGGTGCCGGCAGGACATGGCAGCAAAAATTAAACCAATGGCTTGTTTAAACATGATAGTAGACTAGTATGGAAACGAGTAACATTTAAATCAAACAAATGGTTCAAGTTTTGATGCCTGTGGTAGAGATAAGGAATAAATCTATCAAACTGTAAAAAGATGCAAAATTTCATTTACTTCACCAAATTGTAAAAACGATTCAAATTGAAACTAGGTGAATACAATAATGTGCATCATTCACTATGAATGAAGTAGATCAAAGTGATGTCAAGGTGGATCTAAGAAAATCAAACATTGTTTCAAACGAATGGCTAACCCCTACCAGGAAGAAGATGAACCCTAAAAACAGCAAGGTCCTTCTGTTTGCAGAAAATCTCAATTCAAGCTCTACGCTGATGGTAAACTCCTCAGATTTTGATCTTGGTTAAAAAAAGTAAACATTAAATATATGGTACAAATCTCAACACTAACCATTCAAAACCTTAGTAATTTTTGACAATTATTTTAATAACAAGTGCAGATATTTTAGTGCTTTTTAATTTTCTGTTGGATAAAGTTATGTCACATATTTTTTTTCATAGGTTTCTTTGTCAAATTTTTATGGTCGCTTAATCATTCTTAAAATATCCCTGATTACTCTATTTTTCTGGATAGTTTCCATATTTCCTATTTAAACTTCTAAAAGTAATATTTTGCTGAAACACCATTTGGTCTAGCTCATACTATCTAATACTAATCCAAAATTCCAAATCCAATTGCCAATCCTGAAACTAATCTTTACTCTTTAGTTTCCAAGCCTTGATAAAGGATAAAAGATCAATAAGCAAAGGAGCAAGGTTGCCAAACATTTTTCTAATCATAGTGCATTTTGAAATTAGAACTTTATCAAGTGGAAGGGGCATACAACGTACAATAGTCACAAGAATAAAGCATAGAATGCATTAAAAAAACACTTATCTAGCCTTTTGATAAAGAGTAGAAAACTAAGACTAGAGTTTGCTCTAAATGATGACTCACATGAATAGATCCACGCTTCTTGCTGATAAGCTGATCTAGGTCAGATTCTCTCATCTTTTTCAACTGTTTTGTTTTTTCCATCCTAAAAAGGACCAAATGTTAATGATACAAGGAGAGATTGAAGAAGACCTAAAAAAGGTTCTAATAAAAATTAAAGTACTCTGAACTAAACTAAACTTTGTTGTTTATATTTTCGATCCTCTGCCGCTCAGCCTGTTGAAATGCTGGAGGTGCAACACCACCTTGACCTCCTCCTGGTATTTTAATGAACTGCAGAAACAAAGACGAGTATGCCTATGTAGTGATTAACAATAGAAATAAACTAAAAGAAGAATAAGGATGCACATTATCACGACATTTTCCGCAAAGTCCAAAAACCCTCGAACTAACATGCAAATCCATAGTACTCGCCTAATAGAATACCGCCATAATAGATCAACAAAACAAAGACGGGTATCTGACCATAGTTATTGATAATGGAATTAAACTAAAAGAAGAACAAGGTTGCACTTTATCATGGCATTTTCTGCAAACTATAAAAGCCCTCGACCTAACATGTAAATCCATAGTACTCGCCTGATAGACGACCACCGTAACAGACACCCAAATAAAAGAACCGCAGGATAATCCCAGAAAGGAAGAGAACAGAGCTTCCGCATCAATCAGATCGAAACGCTCAAGAATTCAATAAATACACAAAACGAAACCTAGGGCCACTGACAGAGAAGCGAAAGAGAAATAACCTGGAGTTGGATAAGGACCACCACGATCGACGGCCACCCCTTCTCAACGCCGGCAGCGAGGCTCGCGCACGAAGCCACGAACGAGTTGGTCGAGAGGGCGCTCGAGAGGTGAGTCGGTGCTCATGGGGTTGATGAGGCACGGCTTTATATAGCGGTTCGAATTGGGTCGGGTTTGCAATAGTTGAACAAGGCTCGGCTCAGAAGAAAGCCTATCTGAGCCGAAAACGGCTCGATTAAGGCCTGCAATAGTTGATGAGGCACTGGTTTATATACCGATTCGAATTGGCTCGACTTTGCAATAGTGAACATGGCCCGGTTCAGCTGAAGGCCTATCTGAGCCGAACCGACCCGATTAAGGCCTGCATTTGGGTTGGAATCTTGTCGGAAATAAAGGTTTACAACGATACGACAGATTGCATCGTAACATAATCCGCATCAGAACCAGACGATCTCAATCAGACGGTTAATGGAAACCTACGCCCTCTCAGATCGAGTCCGGTGCTCCGCTTGCATATAAGCGACCTCTTAAAACAAGGGTTTATAACGATCCGGTAGAATTAATCATAACAAATGAACATTAGAACCATACGATCTCAATCAGACGGTTATTAGGAATCTACGCTCTCTCCTTTCCGAGTCCGGTGCTCCGCCATCATATAAGCTACCTCTCACCTCCTACTCTCCTACTATATCTGCTCTATAGCCATCGGGTTGGTTTGTCCATAATACATATTTTCCAAAGAGGCCCTTCTGTCTTCCAAAATTACGTCGAACACCCTCTTTGCGTCGCCGCCGCACCCTTTTATGGGCAAGCGGCTCCCGGAGCCGAAGAGCTTGGAGGACGTCGCCCGCTACGCCGCCGACAGGATCCGGAGGACGAGAGTCGCCAAGCCCCCCCTTAGGCCTGCGGCGTGGAACAAGGAGACAACGTCGGCATCCGTGATGAACTTGGCGGACCTGCCGGAGGCCAGCGTCCCCCTGAAGGAGGTGGTGGCGGACTGCGCCCGGCGGTGGTTCCAGGACGCGCTTAAGGAAGCCAGGGCCGGTGATGTGTCGATGCAGGTCCTTGTCGCTCAGATGTACCATAGCGGATATGGGGTGGCGAAGAACGAGCAAAAGGTGAACCCTTTATGTTGTTCTCCTGGTATTGGATCGGTCAGCTTTTAGTTGACGGCGTTTGGATTCTAGGGTTTCTTGGAATGTAGTTTTCCGATTTTCACAGTCCTTTGGGGGTTTTCCGATAAAGTTCGCGTTTTTTACTTCTTTCACTTAAGATTTGATGGTTAGGGAGAATTTTTATTGATTAGTTCTTATATGGTCGATTATATTTGTGGGGTTTGTGAAGAGAGTGAGTAACGAGTAGAAGATTGAAGGTTTTGATAGCATATTGATGAACAGTATGTAGCTAAAAACAAAAGAAAGGTGAAGTTTTGATTGCTTGGTAAGTTTTGGTGCGCAGCATACATGGCATAGCAGGCTGTATCTATGATCTCAGTTGCATGCTCAGCGACTTAGAAGCTCCAGGAGTTTGTTATTGGAAAATTCCAAAATCTTCTTAATTACCAGAGAAATTTTATATATGTTGCACAATTTCTAGCTTGAATTTTGAAAAGTGCTTGTAGGATTTCTTGTGCAGGTGATGTAGCTCGATGCTATTTCATAATTCTTATATCCTACTTCTTTCTAGATAAAATTTCCCTTTTCTTGTAGGTTTTTTCCCGTTACCAGAATCTTGATAGTTAACGAGTTGGCATTTCTCAGGCAAATGTGTGGATTACAAAAGCCTCCAGATATCAGTCAGCAGTTCGGAAGGTCAGCGACAAGCATCCAGGTATCTGCCTTGTATTTTTAACATAAAAATTCAAATTTTGAACAGAAAAGATTTATTTCTTTTCTTGCATCTGTCATCCAGAATATATATCTGTTTGTAGCAGTTACAATTCTGTTGTTGGTTAACTTATGTTGATCGTTGTTTTAATATTTTTCTTTAGGCTACAATGCTAGTGATTCTTATTCTGATGAAGAGAAAAATTAAGTTGGTCTTGATCAGGTATGACTTCAATTTTCAAGAGGCATGTTGCGGCAAGTTAAAATTATGTCCATTATTTATATTATGCTCAGTATCACTTATTTCATGCTCAAGATGGCCATCTATATTGATTCATTTGGAGTTCTATTAGGTTCCGTTGTTTTAATTTGAATGGGAGATCCTGGTCTTGAACATTATCGAGGTTATATAGTGCTATGCTATTTTAGAATATTTGGTAATGGCAAACATATTATGGATGCTTAGAACTATGTTTTTGGAGTACATATGACTGAAACTCATTTTATAAGCTTGATGAGGAAATTACGAAAGGGTGTTTTGCTGTAATTATCAGTGTTTCAATTTATATTCTCAAAATATTTGTTGTTCAAATCATAGTGTTCTCTTTTACTGTGAATTCGTTTAAATCAGATTTATATCTTAAGGTGATAGAACAAAGTTTTTAAAGAACTTGCATTGGCAATGCCCCTAAATGGTTACTATTCAAATACTAGAATTTGAATACTATTATTTTTTAAGTTAACAATAGAATTATCTACTGTTATAAATTAATATTATTTTTGTACTTTTGATATCGGATGAAATTAAGAGTTTTCCGTGCTTGTATCCTTTACTACGCCTAGGAAAAGGAAAAGAGAGCTCCGAGAAGGAACCTAATGCAATCATCAAGGAATATATATATGATCAAGCACACAATGCTTCGTCGAATCAGTCTCATTTTCATAGCTAATCTAATGGAATTGGTGTTGCCTTCGACTCTCCACACAACATCCTAATCACCTTTCTGCATCCCGTTTTCCTCGGACACAGCAGCTAATGTCTTAACATGATGAAGCTTTTGATTGCATATTGATGAACAGTATTAGCTAAAAACAAAAGAAAGGTGAACTTTTGAGTGCTTGGTAAGTTTTGGTGTGCAGAATACGGGGCATAGCAGGCTGTATTATGATCTCAGTTGCATTCTCAGCGATTTAGAAGGTCCATGAGTTTGTTATTAGAGAAGTCCAAAATCTTCTTAATCACCAGAGAAAATTTATATATGGTGCACAATTTCTAGCTTGAATTTTGAAAAGTGCTTGTAGGATTTCTTGTACAGGTGATGTAGCTTGATGCTATTTCATAATTCTTATCTCCTACTTCTTTCTAGACAAAATTTCCCTTTTCTTGTAGGTTTTTTCCCTGTTACCAGAATCTTGATAGTTAACGAGTTGGCATTTCTCAGGCAAATGTGTGGATTACAAAAGCCTCCAGATATCAGTCAGCAGTTCGGAATGTCAGCGACAAGCATCCAGGTATCTGTCTTAGCATTTTTAACATAAAAATTCAAAATTTGAACAGAAGAGATATATTTCTTTTCTTTCATCTGTCATCCAGAATATATATCTGTTTGTAGCAGTTACAACTCTGTTGTTGGTTAACTTTTGTTGATCATTGTATTAATATGTTTTCTGTAGGCTACAATGCTAGTGATTCTGATTCTGATGAAGAATAAAATTAAGTTGGTCATGATGCAGCAAGTTAAAATTATGTCTAGCATGTATATTATGCTCAGCATCACCTATATTATGCTCAGCATCACCTATATTATGCTCAGCATCACCTATATTATGCTCAGCATCACCTATATTATGCTCGTTTGATGTTTCTACTTTTGTGAATGTTTAGAGTTGTCAACCTTCACTCTATCTTAAGAAAACATTTTTGAATGAAATTTCTTGATAAGTAAATATACTGGAGTGTTCATAATGTTTGTTAATTTGAATCTTCCTGAGTAATAATGCATCGACTAGAACATATCTACAGATGGATCTTCTATTGCTACAGGATTCTGTAAGTTGAATTTGAAGATAATATAGAATCACTCCCAACAATGATAAAACTTGTGTTACCAACTATTTGGGATAATCTAAACCATTACAAACAATTATATCCAACATAAATGATACAAAAATTTCTCAGACCCAACACCTAATATTCACTGAGCACAAATAATGTCTTCCCCGTTTCCAGGAGATTGAAGAACGTTACGTCCTCCGTATGTAGCCTTTTCTGCTTTTACCGTTCATGCTCCGTTACGGCTCCCTGTTCTCCATTCCCATGGCTTCTCAGGGTGGGAAGAAGCCCACAGGCCAACGCGAGCAGCTCGTGCATCTTCCTCCCGCTAAGTACACATCGATCGATGCTCAGTTGCGATGAGAACTCTCGGTAGGTTCATCGAAAGAAGGCAAATGATGGAACATTTATCTTCTCGGAAGAGACTACAGATTGGCTCAGTGCTTCCGGAACCTTGCAATGGCAAAATTAGAAGAGAAGTAACGACGAATCAAAACACGCATATACGAACGAGAGGAAGGATCTATATAGAGGGTAAAAGATAAGACGAAGCAACATATGCGTGGGATTACAGACTTTTATGCAGACAGATGTTGATGATTGTGGAGCTCAGATTGAGTTTATCGGGAAATGGTTCCGCATAAATGCAGACTGAAGAACTCTAACCTTATTTTCTCGGGACTGTTTTTAGTTGATATGTTAAATCAATATTTCTCCCCCAACAAATATTTAGAATATTCCTAATTCATATTTACGAATTTAAGTCCCTTAATTTACGCCCTATATTAAATTCTCCTTCTTTTATTAGTATTAGTATTTGTTATTCTGCTTTAAATTTTCTTTTTCTAATTGTTCCCGAGTTTTTAAATGATATTTGCTGATAGTAGAATCCTGATTAATGGCCAGAGGCCAACTATCGATGTTCAAAGGCAAATTTATATACTTGCATAGAGAATTGATGTCTTAAAGAAGAAAAATGCCAAACCCATCGAAGACATATTATATATTTTTAGAAATTATATGACAAGTAATAATGGTAAGATTTAACCCTTTAGAAAATGTAAAATATCATGTGTGTCGTGTTAGACTCATTACAATTCATTTTAGCTCGAATAAAGAATGATTCGGTGACAATTAAGTAAATTCGTATTATTTTAAATGACCAAAATATAAGGTATTATTGTACTTTACCAAAATATTATCGTACCCCGAAATCTACCTGACTTTCTATTGGAGGCAGAGAACGGCCCCCACATTTAAAGTACCTTTGCTGCAAAGACGAAGAAGGCCAGGAAAGATACGCAAAGATGATGATGCCTAAATGGATCCGATAGTGTACGCTACCAATCTTTCGGCGTCGGGCCAATGCAGATCTTCCACGCGTCATCCTTTTGTTCCCGTTGCGCTGGCCTTTTCCATCGCCCTTCCTGCGTCGGAAAGTGGCATTAGATTCGTTGACCTACTCTCCCCCGACGACATCCAACCCCTCTCTCGTCCTTCCCCCTCGTCGAAGGAGAGAGAGAGAGAGACCCCATCGAAGCAGACACGCAAGGGAGGGATGGGGAACAGCCTTTTCCGCTTCCTCTGCGGCAAATCCTCCGAGTCAACGCCCAACGATAAACACCAATCTTTGGGGCCTCATGGCGTCACCGGCGCCACCGTCGGCGTTTCCGCCCTGGCCCGTGATATCTTCCACTTCGAAATCACATCTCAGGTGCTCGATTCTTATCCTTCCTACCCATCCTCAACCTCTTGCAGTCATATGTGTGTTTTGATTCCTCATTACTTCTCTTCTAATTTTGCCATTGCAAGGTTCCGGAAGCACTGAGCCAATCTGTAGTCTCTTCCAAGAAGGCACAAGCTAATTGGTACGATTTAGCTTGATGTAATCTGATACAGGAAACAAACAAGCTCATATCTGTGAGCTACTAAGGATGCTTGGAACAGATGATTGTCCAAGAAGAAACAGTGCGTGATCTAACTTGTTTCAGCTACTTTAAAACCAATATAGGTACAGGAAACTGCTAGTTGCATGGAGAGAAGCCAAGCCACCACCAACAACACCAGAAGAAGCATCCAGACTCGTGATCCGAACCTTGAAGAGGCACCAAAAGGCAGATGTTGAGGTTAGCAGAGCACACAGAAACAATGGAATCCGTATATGATCAGGAATGACTAATCAAATGTGCAGGGTCTCTTGGCTTATTATGGTCTTCCACTCCGGAACACTCTGCCGGAGATCCCAGCTGCTCAATCTTCTAAGCCGGAGGGAGCGAAGGACGAGCTACAAACACTTCCTGTGAGATGCTGCACATCACCTTGCTCAACCTGAGATCTAAGCTAGAGGAATGTACTTGATGCAGTCTAACGCAACCGCTTCCTGGTTTTAGGTGGATGCTAAGGCTGTAGCAGATGGCGACACCATCACTGTGTACGTAGACACAGCTGATCCAAGAGAGTCTGCCAAAGTCCCTCGAGGCGTGCACGAGGCAGCCATCGAGAGGGCAAGAGCTCGCGCTGTGAAGGATTACAAGAAGGCGGATGCGCTTCAAAAGGTCATTACTGATGCAGGTTACAGGTAATCCACTTTGGCGATTCCCTCTCACGAGCTAGTTCGTGAAGCTTTGCCATATCATGGATCATGTCGACTGCAGGGTAATCGCTGGGCCAAACAATGAGGAGATTCTTGCTCGGAAGTATCGAATTAGGCTAAGGTATGCATCAAATTTAGGACCAGTTCGTCCACTTCGCTGTGGTTTCGCTGATAAGAGAACAGGGGAATCGATGCACCGGAGAGCTCCATGCCCTTTGGGAAGGAGGCTAAGGAGGAACTGGTGAAACTGGTACAAGGGAAGCGTCTCAAGGTCGACGTTTTCGGAGATGATCGATACGGTCGCTGCGTGGGAGACATTTACTGCAATGGCGTCTTTGTTCAAGTGAGACTCGAGGAAGAAAGTTATCAGATTGCTGAACCTACCATTTCGACGCTGCCTCTGACACTTGGTCCTGTTCATTCTACAGGAGCAGATGCTGAAGCGGGGGCTTGCATGGCACTACGTCGGCTACGACAAACGTCCGGAGCTTGCAAGGGTTAGTCTAATGTTCCATCATTTTTCAAATTTCGATGAAGCTACGAAGAGTTCTCGTCCCAACTGAGCATTGATCGATGTGTCCTTAGTGGGAGAAAGATGCACGAGCTGCTCGCGTTGGCCTGTGGGCTTCTTCCCACCCTGAGAAGCCATGGGAATGGAGAAAAGCGAGACGTAATGGAGCGTGAAGGGTAAAAGCAGAAAAGGCTATAAGATACAGAGGACGGTACGTTCTTCAATCTCCTGGAAACGGGGAAGACATTATTTGTGCTCAGTGAATATTAGGTGTTGGGTCTGAGAAATTTCTGTATCATTTATGTTGGATATAATTGTTTGTAATGATTTAGATTATCCCAAATAGTTGGTAACAAAAGTTTTATCATTGTTGGGAGTGATTCTATAATATCTTCAAATTCAACTTACAGAATCCTGTAGCAATAGAAGATCCATCTGTAGATATGTTCTAGTCGATGCATTATTACTCAGGAAGATTCAAATTAACAAACATTATGAACACTCCAGTATATTTACTTATCAAGAAATTTCATTCAAAAATGTTTTCTTAAGATAAGAGTGAAGGTTGACAACTCTTAAACATTCACAAAAGTAAAAACATCAAACAATTCTTAGTAACAAAAGCGGCATCTAGCCGAAAAGACCCGAAACACATTCTGGATCACTAGTCATGGATTGCATAAAGCTTCAGTAACTCATGGAAACTTTGTTGATTGATACACAGTGGGTCTTCCGAACAAAACAGAAAAATCTAAGAATGCAGTCGCCAAACATGAACTGACCTTGGACAAAGCAAACCCTGCAAGAAACACATTATGAATTTGTTAGCAATTGTTGAAATCAAATTCAAGCAAGTAAACAGCAGTGTCAAATTCAGATTGCATCTAACTTTTAATAAATGGAAGGGATCAGATAAATTTTGAGGATGTTTATTCTGCCAATATGGTAATATATAGAGCAACATTATCAGGAGGGTCACCAAGATACCACCTACTCATGCCACGACCTATTTGTTTATGCTAAAATCATGAACAAGTTTATTAACCATTTTTGATAACATCACTGACAATCCAAAACTCTTTTGACTTTACTGCTCAAGCTATTTCTTGAAAAACATGTGAAGAACTAAAAGTGGATGGCATAGATCAATACTGAGTTTGAATTCAGATGTAAATCAGGAATGAACAAAAAGAGATAGACAATGCACACAGACACTGGGCAAAACCTCACCTATTCGGTACACCAACTTCCTTATTTTATTCTACCTTACATTCTTGGAGTTTATACACTACCCTGATCCATGTAAAACAGTCCTTGCCAGTTCCTTCATGCACAAACCAGAGCACACCCCATTCAAAGAGATATATAAATTTTCTCTGGTGATTAAGAAGATTTTGGACTTCTCTAATAACAAACTCATGGACCTTCTAAATCGCTGAGAATGCAACCGAGATCATGATACAGCCTGCTATGCCCCGTATTCTGCACATCAAAACTTACCAAGCATTCAAAACTTCACCTTGCTTTTGTTTTTAGCTAATACTGTTCATCAATATGTAATCAAAAGCTTCAATCTTCTACTCGGTACTCCCTTCACAAACCCCACAAATATAATCGACCATATAAGAACTAATCAAAAGCGAGACGTAATGGAGCGTGAAGGGTAAAAGCAGAAAAGGCTATAAGATACAGAGGACGGTACGTTCTTCAATCTCCTGGAAACGGGGAAGACATTATTTGTGCTCAGTGAATATTAGGTGTTGGGTCTGAGATATTTCTGTATCATTTATGTTGGATATAATTGTTTGTAATGATTTAGATTATCCCAAATAGTTGGTAACAAAAGTTTTATCATTGTTGGGAGTGATTCTATAATATCTTCAAATTCAACTTACAGAATCCTGTAGCAATAGAAGATCCATCTGTAGATATGTTCTAGTCGATGCATTATTACTCAGGAAGATTCAAATTAACAAACATTATGAACACTCCAGTATATTTACTTATCAAGAAATTTCATTCAAAAATGTTTTCTTAAGATAAGAGTGAAGGTTGACAACTCTTAAACATTCACAAAAGTAAAAACATCAAACAATTCTTAGTAACAAAAGCGGCATCTAGCCGAAAAGACCCGAAACACATTCTGGATCACTAGTCATGGATTGCATAAAGCTTCAGTAACTCATGGAAACTTTGTTGATTGATACACAGTGGGTCTTCCGAACAAAACAGAAAAATCTAAGAATGCAGTCGCCAAACATGAACTGACCTTGGACAAAGCAAACCCTGCAAGAAACACATTATGAATTTGTTAGCAATTGTTGAAATCAAATTCAAGCAAGTAAACAGCAGTGTCAAATTCAGATTGCATCTAACTTTTAATAAATGGAAGGGATCAGATAAATTTTGAGGATGTTTATTCTGCCAATATGGTAATATATAGAGCAACATTATCAGGAGGGTCACCAAGATACCACCTACTCATGCCACGACCTATTTGTTTATGCTAAAATCATGAACAAGTTTATTAACCATTTTTGATAACATCACTGACAATCCAAAACTCTTTTGACTTTACTGCTCAAGCTATTTCTTGAAAAACATGTGAAGAACTAAAAGTGGATGGCATAGATCAATACTGAGTTTGAATTCAGATGTAAATCAGGAATGAACAAAAAGAGATAGACAATGCACACAGACACTGGGCAAAACCTCACCTATTCGGTACACCAACTTCCTTATTTTATTCTACCTTACATTCTTGGAGTTTATACACTACCCTGATCCATGTAAAACAGTCCTTGCCAGTTCCTTCATGCACAAACCAGAGCACACCCCATTCAAAGAGATTTCAAGATCCACACCTAATACCTTCGTATGTAATCAAAATTATAGCAAATATGACACATGAAGTGGATGTCATATCTATAGCAATTCAGCCTGGTGATTAAGTACAAAAAGAAAATATGAACCAAGCTAATTGATATATTGTTGTAACCCTCGATCATGAGTTTTGTTTGTTTGTGTATATATAGGTTGCTCCTATTTTTCATGAGGACTACGTAATTATAAACATGGAAGATATAGAATTCAAAAACATTACGTAGAAAGTCAAAACAATAATCGATGTAGAATTTACACTCCGAAGAAGACTGCTCTACAAAGGTGCTTAGCTTTACATGCTGAAGAAAGCATATCGTGTGAATTGGATGCAAGAGGCATATTTGTCGAAAGTTGCAAGACACTTCGATATGAATAAGACTCTGACGAACGTATTGCAACATGTTTACTAACCCCAGATATTGTAAGAGGTGGCTCAATTTGTGTGAGGTTGAGAAGAAACTTTAGTAATGTTAACAAAAAATACAAAGAATAACATAATCAACATTGTGTCGAATGATGATTCTATGAAAAAGATATTATTTGGCTATACCTTAGGAAAGAATAACTCAAATGAAAAGGTAAGAAGCCAAAGCCTATATCATGAACAAGACTCTGACGAATGTATGGCAACATGTTTACTAACCCCAGATATAGTAAGAGATGGCTCAATTCATGTGAGGTTGAGAAGAAACTTTAATAATGTTAACAAAAAATATAAAGAATAATATAATCAACATTGTGTCGAAGGATGATTATATGAAAAAGATACTGTTTGGCTATACCTTATGAAAGAATGACTCAAATGAAAAGGTAAGAAGCCAAAGGCTATATGATATTGACCATTCAAAGTTTTGAAGTGGTAGAGACGATACATGCTAAATTGAATTGTCACCCTACAAAGAGATGCATTTAATTATAAACATCGAGAACTTTAAGTAATTCCAGCTTTTGATTCTAGACGACAAGCCAAGCAAGATATTATTATTTATCGAAGGGTAGTAACCAATCAAGAGAAGCCCCTTAAAGAAGACATTATCATTGAGAATAAGACCACTACCACCCGGTGAGATATCAAAGTTGTCTTCCAAATTAGATGTAAAGGACACAAACAAAATGCAGCAAGATGTCTTTCCAAAGAAGCTGTTAAAACTAGTTTTCTCAATTTTAAAGCAAGATTCAATGAAACATGAATTACCTAATTAAGAGAGTTGTGATCTTGGGCTAATCTCAACACTATTCAAACAGTTTAGTCAACCCTTTTTCAAAGACCTCTTAAAGATACAAAACCCTATTTGATCAAATCAAGCTAAAAATAAAATAACCTACTTACCTCAATCCAAGTCGTAGTAATATGATTCAGATTAATACAACCCTCACCCAAATAGGGGTAGCCACCAGGAGGGGTGGTGCTAACTTCTAATAAGACAAAGTCCTAGTATGAATATACCTTGGGGTGTCTCACATCCTATAAAATAAAGATTGTGCCCCTATCTAAAGACAATAAAAAATTCTTCATCAAGGAACACGGTTGATTCTAGCTATTCTAGCCTCAGAACAGAAGGAAAAAAATTATGTGAGGTGCAACTAGTCCTTCCAATCACAACCTTTTTTCTCAAGTTTCAATATCCAAAGCTTTGTATCAAACTTCATCCGACTGTTACGAGTAGACTCTAACACCTATTGTCTATCGTCTACGAGAGATGATCCAAATGTTATCTACAAGAGAGGAGATTAAAATCGATAACAGTAAACAAAGCTTTATCTAAAATTAATATATACTTTAAAATCGACGAGAGAGGAGGTTCAACAAACAACGAGAGAGAGGAAATTAAAATCGACAACGGTACACAAACAAACGTAAAGAGCATCCGAAGTGTTATCTAAAATTAATATATGCTTTATATATTTATTAATTTCTTTGTATAATTTTAATTCTATCTAATTAACATTTTAGTTTTATAAGTAATTAAAAATATTATTATTATTTTATGTTTGATCTTTCTACAGTTTTTTTTGCCTTCGTGAAAACGTCTATCGAACAGATGATGTCAAGTCGATGGATGGTCCAACCCAAACACATATAGATTAGAATCTATTCTGACATTAAGCCACATCCGATCTCGGTCGAACGTAGGGCCGCCGACGACGACGACGGGGATAGCGGAGCGGTGATCAGGATGAGGGTGATGCTGACGCATCGCGTCATCAACGAGAGGTAGAGGATGAGGGCCTCGTCGCGCTTCCCCGAGTACATGATCACCGTGCTGTTTGTGGGAGCTCGCCATTAAAACCTAGCTCTCGGCCTCCCATGTCATTCCCTCCTATCGGCATCCAACGTCGGAGCTCCCGCCTGGGAGAATGAACCAAATAATAAGATATTACTGTTCTCATATACTCAAAACTGGTGCAGAAAAGATGACTTTTTTACATCAAAATTTTTCTCCTCCATACATGCATCTCTCTCTCCTCTCTCTGGACAAAGCTTTGGTTTTTTGTTTTGTGCTCACAAAGTATCGATTTTTTTTTTCTTTTTCTTTCGGAGAGGGTCCCCTCTTTGTTCAGTTGCACAAAACGCCCTCAATCGCTATGTTTTCTCCTTTCTTTTTATTTTCCTCTCTTTTCATGCTCATTCATTCGACCAACCAATTTAATCGATCTAAAATCTCATGCATATGCACGAACGAGTACAACGTCGTCCCAATAAAGTCGGGACGGCACCGATCGAGTACAGTGTCGTCGCGCAAAAGTTGGGACGGCACCGATCGAGTACAAGATCATATTGGGTTCTATAACATATCATATATGGATAAAATAACTGTTTTATAGAATCAAAATCGAATTTTGGTTCAAAAACATGATTTATAGATCCAACATACGATTTCAGAATGTCATAAAACTTATTAAATCCACTATAATATGCATGAAATCCTATAACAACTAATAAATATATTAACACTGAAACGTACCTGATGAATCCATCAGAGTATTTTCTGAATTAATCAGTGATTTGGTCTTCCAATTGCAGAGTATCCTTAAGAACTTTAGATTTCTTCTTGACGAGTGAAGAGAAACTTCATTCGATACTGCAACCAAGGACCATAACCTTATTTATAGTCATAACTGATGAATCTACAATTATGATTATATTCATAATTGATGAATCTGTAATTATGTCTCAAGAGTTTCATATTCCTAACTTATCTCGTTATTAAGTTAGAAATATGACTGATGGTATCCACACAATTAATTTTCATAATAATAATTATGTCCGTTAGTCAAATAACTTTATTTTAATTTTGGTTAATCAAAATAATGACTTAACACATTTAATTATACATGTGTGACACTTAAAATTTTAACACGTCACCCCGTGAAGGTCAGGACAATGCCAATCGAGTATGACATCGTTGTTCGACGCTAAGGACGCTCAATATCTGCTCGAGGAGTAAGTTTGTTGACAGGTCGACAACCATAAATACGCCAGGTACGACTCCCCAAGAGCAAGGATAAAAACCTATTGCCAAGTCGACGATGGGAGAGGTTTTTTGGGCTACTTTCCACTCGATACTAACAAGATCTTTAGAGGCGTCAAGTCGGGAAGTCCCTTTCCCGACTTCGACCTGTGTGTAGGAATAGGCGGTAGAGAGGAAGGCGATCGGCCAGAGGGGAAACCCCACATCCCGAAACCGAAGTTCGAGCTTGACCCCCACAAGACAACAACTCCTACTACCCGAGTACTGACGTAGATGATCTTATGCGCCCGGGGTTGAATCGAGTCGTGTTGACCCCAAAGCTACGGTGTAAAGGATCGCGATCAAAAGGCAACACCAATTCCATTAGATTAGCTATGAAAAATGAGACGAAGCATTGTGTTCCTTCTCGGAGCTCTCTTTTCCTCTACAAGCACGGAAAACTCTTAATTTCATCCAATATCAAAAAATACAAAAATAATATTAATTTATAACAGTAGATAATTCTATTGTTAACTTGAATACAAGTATTCAAATTCTAGTATTTGAATAGTAACCATATATGGGCATTGCCAATGCAAGTTTTTAAAAGCTTTGTTCTTGACCATCATATCATCTTAACATATAAATATGATTTAAACGAATTCACAGCAAAAGAGAACACTATGATTTGAACGTCAAAAAGAGAATTCTTTGGGTTGAGTTACAATTCATAGCATTTCTGACAATCTATTAATTATTTTTTTTTTAATTTAACAAGAAAGATTTCTTATATAATAACAAAACAACAAAAGAGATAGAAATGGAAAAGAGAAAATCGGATTGATAGACTCAAGAAGGCTCACCCTATGCTTGCGGTCCAATTGGTTGTAATTACTGTGCTCGTGTCCAGATGATAATTATTATAACATGTACTTATGTTAGATTACGTGATCTTATTTAATTATGTAACATATATTATGGATATGATTAGATTCTAATTATAGTTATTGGTTAATAAAAAGAAAATCCAATTAAGGTAAGATTCATCCTGAGATGATCTTGATGGAAGGAACTCTTCTAATAAATTATGTTAGACCTTCTGTTCTAATCTATAAATAGATAGGATCTTTAGGGGATAAAAATATATCTCATAAAGAACGTAGTTAAGATATTACGATTTCTCTTTCAACTTTACTAATCCATCAATCTAAGTGATTTTGTAAAAAAGATAGAAATAGAAGAGAATGAGAGTCTAGTTCTCTTTAATATTATTTTTGGATATAAAGATAGTATCCAAATCACACAGAGATCTTAAATCGATTTAATATTATTTAATTTCGATCCTAATTGATATAATATTATTTGATTTCGATCATAGTCTATATGTATAATTTTGATACTGTTGTAGAAGCATTGAGGTGGTGGATCCTTTGGTGCTTTATTTTGATTTAATATTATTTGATTTCAATAATAAGAATGTATAATTTTGACATTCCACTTCCTCCTCTCGTTGTTGTTTGGTTTGCTAGAAGGATTGGCATGTGTTCGAGCAACCGAGGAAGACTATTCCGATGATATCCATTCCTACTACCATACACCATGAGTGGTAGTCAACATTTCATACAATCGATCTTATTATTATAACTAGTGATATGGAATTGAATCACCATGTTCAAAGTGCGTAAACAATTAGCTTGAGGTCAAACAATTAATGAGCCTCGTACGATTTAGACGATGAGGCTTGATGCACTCGATAAGGGTGGCAAGAGAAAGGCCTCTCGGCTAAATTGTACTGTGATGTGCAACGACATGCTCATCGTATAGGTTTAAGTAGATCATATGTCGGACGAGCCTTGCTGCTCATTGTATTGATTTTAGTTCTTAAAAGATTGAATTTGAGTCATTTAAAGATTGAACACACATTTTAAAAGGCTTAAAAATGAAAAAAAAAAGAAGAAGACATTTAGACCTTTGTAATTAATTTTCGAGGTTCTCTCAAAATTTAGAAAATTTTGAAATAAGTGAAATGTGAGTTACAAAATTTTTTAAGAGAGTTGCATTGTTTTTGGATCAAAACCTAAAACATGTAACCTCGTTAAAAAAATAGTATAACTCGAGTCTCCAAGAAAATCCTTTTCATAAAACTTCAAAAAGCCTTCTTTGAATATTATCAAGTGGTTTTTGATCCAAAATGATTGTAAATTCACCTTAGATTGGGTAAATTTTTAAAATTATACAAATTCAATCTTTTAATTGTTAAAAGATTAGCGTAACTAAGGTTTTCAAAACAACTATTTTTCTGAAAACTTTAGAAAAACCTTCTTTGATAATATTTACATAGTTTTTTTTCTTTCCAAAAGTGGTTGTAAATTCACCTTAAATTGGGAAAAAAATTAAAAGAACATAAATTTAATCAATGACTAAAATCCATAAAAATATTTATTTTAAAACTGAATAGTAAAAAAAGTCATTTATGCATTTATAAGTCATTTCCAATGTTTTTCCTTAAAATTTAAGATTTTTTATATATTATTTTTAGTTATTTAAAATATGTAAATAATATTATTATATTATATTTTAATTTATATAATTAATATAATTTTTAACTTTTTTATACTTAATAGAGATAATTTTATCCGATGCCAGCTCATCTACCATCAAGGCCAACACCTAAGCAGTGCTTCAGGTCACCAGCCCCAAAATGATATTATCGTGATTCCCAATGTGCCCTCGCATTAGTGACTCGTAATAATCATTTTACCTTATCAAGATCAATAAATGTCCTATTTTATCAAGATCAAATAGCAGAATGATCAAGCGATTAACTTAATTTTATCCTAGGCCAACTAGTAAGAAGGCCTAACGATCAGATATAAAAAGAAACCCATCAGCTCACGTTGAAGAGGGGGGGGGGAGGCTCTCTGCATACTAACTTAATCATATAGCTTACATTTTTGTCTTCTCCCCTTCGTTGACTTAAGCATTTGAGGGGCTCCGTCGAGCAATCTCTAATGTCGATCGCCCGAAGACACCCAAACAACCCAACTCTAAGGGAAGAATCTTGCAACCAGGAAGATCTCAGTCCGCCTACCCAACCATCTTGAACCGGATTTTCACCAAGAGAATGACTTCTGACCAAACAGCTTATGTGGTTTCATATCACCGAGTCTCCCACGTCAACCAAGAAGAGGCACTTGGATGTATCTCCATCTTCCATAGTGAAATAACTGGGCCGACTTATCAGTCGTTGATACTCATGACATCATTAAAACTTTATTCTTTTTTATATTTATTTATAATTTTAAGATCAATATGGATCGAACTAAATTTTGGATTGGCTAAACTGGGTGATCGAACGAGTTAAGTTAGCTCAATGAGTCCTTGAGAGTGAGAGAGAGAGAAAGAAAAAAAAGAAAAGAAAAGAAAAGAGTGATTTAGCTCACCTTTGTTCAGACTAAAAGAATAGGAGCCCTATCCGAGGAAAAGGAAAAAAACAAGAGCTTTTCCTAAAGAAATTATCCTGTATAATTATAATCTGATGCATGTATCAAGAATCCCTAAATAATAATAATAATAATAATAATAATAATAATAATAATAGTCATATTTTCTGCACCAGTGGAGTATCTAAGAACAGTAATCTCGTGTTGTTTGTTTGGTTCAGTCTCCCATCGACAAACTTTGGTGTTGGATGCCGATAGGAGGGAATGGCATCGGAGGCCGAGAGCTACGGCGACCCAAAAGAGTTTCCATAAATATCACAGATGAATCACGTTGGTTTGGCTCAGTGTGTTAGATTCCTCATTTTGTTCTCGGAGGTTCATTAGGTGCATGATCGTAGGCTGCTAACCCTCCTCCTCAGGTTGATCTCACGGAGAAGAAGACTACAAGAATAGACGACGACAAAGTCTCTCGAACTCTTAATGTGGTTGGTTCTAAAGTCCCTGCAAACTCTCTCAACCAAAACAACTCTTGTTTAATGCTTACTTAACCACAAGCTTTATTTACTCGGAGCCTCATCACATCACCTCTCTCTCTCTCTCTCTCTCTCTCTCTCTCTCTCTCTCTCTCTCTCTCTCTCTTTTCCAGCCTACATATTTCCTCACGAAGGGTCACGGCTTCAACTTTGGTTTCCATCAAGACCCGAGGTGGCATCAGCCACTTCGTGTAGAAGGTATCAGCTCTCCAGTACATGCCGATAGAGGAGACCGGGCGGCTAAAGTTCAACCGAGGAAATGAGATTGACCCATTCACTCCCAAGTTCAAGGGAGACTTTTGCTACGAGTAATGTATTGGAGCTTGAGCGTAATGTGATGCGCCTGAATTGTAACCCTAAAGTAAGATGAAGCCATGGCCCTTCGTGAGGAAATATACAGGCCGGAAAAGAGACAGAGGTCGCGCGATGAGGCTCCGAGTATATAAAGCTTGTGGTTACGAAGCATTAAATAAGGCTTGTTTTGGTCGAGAGACTTTGCAGGGACTTCAGAACCGCGTTGAGGGTTCTGAAGTATCTTCTCCGCGAGGTTCTCAGAAGGCTGAGGAGAGGGTCGACCTTGCTTCTTCATGTTCGTGCGCTTCGTTAATGGTTTTTATAACACCAATCCGACACCAGGAGAACAACATCGAGGGTACACCTTTGGCTCCTCCTTCGCCACCCCACGTCCGCTACGGTACATCCGAGCAACAAGGACGATGGCTCTCTTTGCGTTGCCGCAAATAGACAGACTCCTGGCTATCTATCAAAAATTACGTCGAACATTCTCTTTGCGTTGCCGCTCCCTTTCGTGGGCAAGCTGCTCCCAGATCCGAAGAGCTTCGAGGACGTCGCCCGCTTCGCCGCCGACAGGATCCGGAGGAGGAGAGTTGCCGAGCCCCCCCGCTTCCGCCTCTGGCGTGGAACAAGGAGACCACGACGACATCCGTGATAGACTTAAGTGTCAGTATCTGAGAACAAATGTTAAACCATATTCAAAAATAGCATAATTTATTTTTTTTTATTATAAAATATTTATTTTTTAAAAAATTGAAAATGAGTTATAAAGACGTAAATGATATTTTTTTTATTTTTAAGCTTTTAAATGAGTATTTGTATTAATTTTAGCCCTTAAAAGGTTGAATTTATACTTTTTTTTTTAAGTTTACTCAATTTAAGGTGAATTTACAATCATTTTGGATCAAAAATCACTTGAATATTATCAAAGAAGACTTTCTGAAGTTTTAAAAGAAAATTATCTTTTTGGAGTTTAATATGATTACATTATTTTTTTTGGTCCTATTAAAAACCCTTTAAAAATTTTGTAACCCACCTCTCACTTTTTTCAAAATAATTTAAATTTCAAAAACTTCTAAAATGAATTACAAAAGTCAAAATGTTTTTTTTAACTATTTTAAAACCTATATTTTTAATGATTTCAATCTTTACATGGCTCAAATTTAAAGATAAAACCATCACCCTCATCTCCCCAATCAAAGATTCATCCTAACTAAATTAGTGTTGTAAGGGGACTTATCTGCTCGCTATATGATAAAAACATTATCTCTAATCTATGAAATACTTATGAAATAATTATGATGATATAATATTGAACATAAGAATACTGGAATGAAATACTTCCCATGGATAGACATCTTAATTTAGTCCATATTGAAAATGAAAAGAAATCAAATCTCAAATCGCATTATGTCATGCAACAAAAACAAGTTCTCAAAAAGACTTTTTCTTGAACATAATATCACTTTAACATATTAAAATTCCCACTAATAGAATAAACATTTTAACCAAACCAAGATATCATCAATTTGTGATTCTCCATACCTCTATGATGTAGAAATAATGATAAACGAGTTCAAAAGCTCACACAGCTAAATCAATCAAGAGAATCAGAATGCATTCCTGCAATAGTCTCCTAAAATATTTTTAACTTAACTGAACATTAAATCAAATATTCGAGAACTTTGATACTGAAAAGACAAAAGGTCAACAAAACTGACTTGATTCAAAAGGCTGCATGCCCCTAATCTACCCATGAAGATTTCATGCACTCTCGGTCACAGGGTACTCGAAGACAACATCCTTTCCACAAAGCTTTCTCTAGACCCCCGTGAATGTCTCCAACTTGTACTCTGTGTTGTTGCGTTCCTTTGGGTCCAGGAAAATCTGATTCAAAGAGATTAACAATTTGGTAAACCATTTGGTTTCTGCAGCTTGATAAAATGAGATAACATAAAAAGTGATCATGGCAGATGGTGAAATCAAGTTACAATTCCATAAGGGCCGTAACAAGAATGGAACGACAACTGCGTTCTATTGAATACACATGATATGGTTTTAGTGCATAGACATCTTAGAATATCACTGTCAGTTGCTTCAAAAAACATTATAGATGTGAACCAACGAGAAGGCACTAAACCTGTAAGTAAAAGGTAAAGAGTCTCTCTGATCACAGGAAACTCACCTTCATGAGCTTTGAGCCATCGAGACGATATCTTATGCGCTTCCCAACAATCTCAGCAGGGTACACAACATCCTCCAAGATGGCATCATGAACTGCAGTGAGAGTCCGGCTGCGAGGGCGCACAACAGCAGAACCTTTCTTTGGAGGTCTCAAAATCCTCCTTGTCGCAATAAGAACTACATCCTGTTTAAAAGAATAACAAAAAATGAGGACCATAAAAGAAAGGAAATACAAGTACAAACAGGCATCTGCATATGTGAAGAGATAGGAGAGATCATTACAAATTAGAATATTGTAAGTATGACTGGTGACAGTGTATGGTTACTTGATATAGCAACATAAAGAACAACACTCAACATGAAGAATCTTACAGTGTAAACCATACCTATGCCGATTAGGTTTATTATTCTAAAATACCTACACATATGATATACATTTGATATGGACAAATGAGACATTAGTTCATCTTCCAGCAAACAGACCTGAAATTTTTCTATGATACTGGGCGTTTGCCACCTAGTAAAGTTGCTTTCTAAAAAAAAATTCCTCGACTCGTATCTTTAAGAAACATCAATATGACTTTTCCAAGATTGTGGATCTCAATCGACCATGATGATAAGAAAGGCCAATCACAGTCCAGGTCCAAGATAAGTTCCAATGAATCGAGTAACATGGATTTAGTAAAAAGTAAAGAAGGCACACTGAGAGAAAATATTTTCACCAATCACATTCTGTCAAAAAAATTCTACTTCTAGAGCTTGCCCATTTCCTACTTAACCAAATGTAAATATCTAGGAGCTCATGTGATTACTATTTGATTGTCTTAGAAATATTAAAGAAGGATCAACTCAATCAGTGACATTTACTCAACATCAGTGCATCTTAAAGCATTGCAAACAGTTGCAATAAATATTTCCAACAGGATCATTCATGCGGAAGAAATATGAACACAACAAGCACTTTCTGCATGCACAGCAAAACTTTTCAACATACATCATTCTTCCTATAGTGTTAAGATATTACTTAATTCGATGTTTATTAAACTAGTTAGAGACAAAACGATGAAGTGCAGCAAAGCCTAACCTTCCCACTGAACTTCTTCTCCAATTCTCTAACAAGCCTCACATGAATCTTCCTAAAGGCTTTTCGAAGCCTGTATGGAACATGAATAACAACAGCTTTTCGGTTGCCTGCTACATCCATTTGACTGCATTAGAGAAACAAATAATTCAGATACTTAGTCTCCTGGATAAAAATACATACATACATCTCACAACTGAAAATTTGATATACTCTTACATGGCTGAATTGATATAGAGGTCCTTGAGGTCGCTTTTCAGCTCCTGATTACCATTCTCCAAGTCAAAGAATGCCTACAAGAAAAATACAGTCCCATCAGCAACTAAAACCAAAATACATCAAGCAACAACAAGACTAAGCATGTATCACAACCTGAGCAACAGTGTCTTCAAACTCAGTTGGCTCCACACCCTTTTCCTTTTGGATTTTCTTCCTTGCAGTAAACATTTTGTTTTCTTATTGCTTAGCCTACAAAAAGCAACACCAAAAATTCTAAATGAATCATTATACATATAACAAGAAATAATATTCTTATTTTAGAAGCATTTGAATCACATGCTCTGCTCAGAGATGTTGACTCACCAACCTACAAGTCAAAACAATTAAGCGTTTCATCAACTTAACAATGTGCTAATTATTCTAAATATTCTACATTGCTTATATAACTCATGAATTAAAACTTCCTACATCGATTGTTGTATTAGCTCATAACAAACTTAAGCTGGCTCATCTTTCAACGCATGAGGTTGTCATGTAATCCTCTATGAGGTTTCAAATACCAGTCGGTATGTTCCAAGAGATAAATATTAACTCTTTTGTTGGCTTTTTTTTCAATATTAACCTACTGAAGAGATGGTAGGAAAGCCATTACAGAGCCAATTATCATATAAGAGAACCTACTGACGAGTTGGTAGGAAAGTCTTTGCAGAGCCGATATTCATATAAGAGGTACCAAGATGATGTGATGTGGAGAATCTCTTCCCTTTTCGATAATAAAAATGCGTTCTTTCCAATATGCACAACATCATCAAGAAATAACATGGTAACTCAATGAGCGTCATCAACTGAGTTAAAGGTTGACAAAAGTACAATGAAAATAAACTGCACTGAAGTGATCCATCAATCTCTATGCACAGTCTACCTAGATGAATACTATGGCAGTCTCATCAAGATCACTAATGCAATAGCTAGTGGTGCTCTACTGAATAAAAATAGAAAAAAATCAGATCTTGTCACTAAAACTACACCGTAAAAAGGAAAACAAGAAATCAAACAATGCACCGAAGGAGAACACAACAAACCACAAAGAAGGAAGTGATTATCGATTCGCATCAGAAATAATCTGAACTGAGGAAAGGAGAACCAAGTGAGTTCCGACCGGAACTCCGAACCTAGAAAACAGGTGAAAGGAGGTACCTTCGGGGCCGAGGAGGACGCAAGGAAAGCTCGGAGACCGCTGCGGCGCTCTTAGGGTTTCTTCGCACAGGGGAGGCCAACCCTCCTTTATCCCTCGGCAGAGAGGAGCCTCGACATCCGCAATTCCAATTTTGCCCTTAGGATGACATATCCCATAATTGTGATTTGATCGGTAGAATCTTGACCGTCCAATATAGTAAACAATCTGAATCGTCGATTTAAGATCGGAAGGATGTCAAACGCGCGCGCCTACGTGTGTTATTGGGACGGTCAAGATGGAAGAGTAGCGATGATCTACGGTATCGATTTCTTTGGAAACAATATAGTAAACAATCAGAATCGTCGATTTAAGATCGGAAGGATGTCAAACGCGCGCGCCTACGTGTGTTATTGGGACGGTCAAGATGGAAGAGTAGCGATGATCTACGGTATCGATTTCTTTGGAAAGGCTGCCAGACCACCAAGCCGGCTATCAAACCGGTCCGGTTTGCGCACAAACCAACCGATTCATGCCCGGTTCAGTTCATTAACGTAGTGAAGAAGAAAAGATCCACTGCACAAGTCGTCTCGATTCTGCCTCTTTCTTCGCTTCCATCCCCCTTGTAGAATTCTTATCGCCCTTGGAAGAGAAGAGGAAGAAGCGAAGAGGGGGGGGATTTTGGATTCTCGATTCCGTTGCAAGAGGAAGAACCAGCAGTGAGATGGATCAGATACTGAACAAGGTTGGATCGTATTGGATCAGCAAGCGAGCCGACAAGGAGATCTCCTCCGTCGGTGACGACATCAACGTAAGCAATCCTTCCTGTCCTGCCCTTATATCCATTCATGGTTCCTTTCGACCTTTGGATTCGTGGATTTTAAGTGTTTCCTTGTGATTCTGATGCCCAATTCTTTTGGGAAACCCTTGATTCATTCGGGTTTCTAAGCGAATCGCTAGTTCTTCCCCTCTTAGTGGATTTCTTTTCGATGCTGTTAGTAGTGTCCACAAATACCCAGTAAAATATTTTTTTTATCTTTCTTTTAGTTTAGCTACTTGATGTTTATGTGAAAATTGCGAATTTTACGATGACTTGTTATTATGGACAATCAAATCGTTTGTTGGTGCATGAAAAGTGGAATCTTTGAGTGACTTACCATCGCTGTTTTAAGGTAGAAAACACCGACGAAATGTTTCTATAATTAGGTACAGCTCGAAGGTCTATCAAGAATTGAAAAGACACGGTGTTTTCTTTATTTTCTTCAGGATTCTGGGTATGCTAAAGAAAAGTATGGTGGACCGTCGTAGATGATGTTTTCTGCTTTTTCTTATAACCTCTGTGTCAGATTGATGCCTGCCCCATGTAGATTACTCACTGGGATTATGTTTTAATTCATGATATTTAAGTTCATGGGTGAGGGGTACTGTAGAAATGTGAGTATTTTGGAGCTCAAATAGGAAATTGTATATTGTGTTTGTGTCTATTTCTGGCATGAATGAAAAGGTTTATCTCAGTTCTTGATGATATTAAAGATGGATATTGGATACTGTGAGGTGCAAAGAATTATAATTGAGATGCAGAAGATTTATTGCAGATGTCAGGATGTAAGAGATGCTAAAGAAGTACTATTTTATGTGTCATCGAGAACAACTTAGGTACTTTGTTAGGTGCAATGATGTTTTGTGAACAACTTCCATATTTGCCAAGCATGAGAAGCACTGAATTTAAATGGGAAATAGTTTGAAGTAGCTTCCTTAATATTTGAAGAATTCATTTATTCGAGAGTCATGTAGGGCCATGAGCTGGAGACGTTTTGATGGAGTGTTGAGCCACATTCTCATGGTCTATAGTTTTTTTTTTATTATTGTTTTGATTTTTGCTTCAGTATGACTCCCACTTCATAATTTTTATTAATTTTGTTGTTTCTTGATATTATATGATGCGATTATTGGAGTATATTAAAATTGCAAAAATTATATTTTTTATATAAGAGGAGACACTTCTGTCGGAAGAAAGAATATCCTCATAAACATGAAATAGTGAGATTTGTAACAGAGCACCTTAACAGAAAGATTTGATAGATGGACAGGATGCCAAAAGAAGAAAGTTCTTTCAATAAAATTATTGCTTGTAATATCTTTCCTTGAAGTGATTATGGGAGTCTACCAACTCTCAGATTGCAGTGGACTGTTATGGCACATTAATATGGAATGATATTTTAGTCTCCTGATATTGACTTCCATCGGGAAAAGAAAGAAGGGAGCAATGGAAAGAGGAAGGAGAGAAAAGTTTCTTCTCCTCTGTCTTGTCGGTCCTTTGAAACTGCAAGCCAAGAGGGATTCAAGATTCGGCTAGAATATTGAAATGAATTGCTTTAGAGGGAACAGTTCTCCTAGTAAACAGTATGGTAAAAACACTCGGTGTTTCTGCTGTACAGCAGTCGAAATATCCAAAACACAGAGCTCTAGGCAAGATAAGCTGAATTTAAATAAACAGGGGTTGGCATACTGGCCTTTGTTTGGTCTTGTACATACTACATAATGCTGCGGTAGGTACACTGCATCTTGATTAGATGGACTTTTGGGTTTTAGTTCAGACTTGAACATACCACCACAGACCGATGCACTAGACAACTTGATTCCTTGATTGTATGGTCTTTTTATATAATTGGCAATCTTTGCTTTACGAGATATCATTGCTGGATTGTCATGTAAAATTCTTTCTCAATTTGCTTGAGATTGTTTTAATTATGATGTGACATCTTTATTATTGCTATCTGGTATATTTGTTTTTCGTGTGTTTCAACCTAGAAGATGTTGATGGTTGTATTAGTTAGACTCATTTTCAACTGCTTAGGAAGGAAGGTCTTTTTATATTATCATGATCTTTTATATGATCATGATCATCTATTCAATTAATACTGTCCGCCTTCTCTTTGTGGTAATATTGGTCCCGTGTCTTCCACTAACATAATCTTTTGTTTATTTTATCAGTCACTCTCTAGCAGCATTGAAGGGGGAGCAAAATGGTTGGTCAATAAGCTCAAAGGTGCTGTATCTAAGCTCCAGTTTCCATCAATTTGCATATTTTTTTCTGTCTGCCTCATGTTGTAGGAGTGAAAAACATACTGTTTTTGACATAGTTTCTCTTTTCATGTTACTTTAGATGGACCTTCATGTTTATCTGCTTGGTTTAGATTTTTTCTTAATTTCAAAACTTGATATTTCTCTGACACATTTTTTTACTTAATTCATTTGCTTTGTTGTTTTTATGTGTTGAGTTCCTGCATCTTGAATACACATTATTGTCTGCCCCAAATGATTTTCCTGTTCTTTTTTCCCATCATTGTTCTCTTTAATTTCACTTTTCATCTACAATGCCAACTCTTGATGCAATTTTGAAACTCTTGATGCATTTTGGTTTCCTACTTATTTTCCTTTTAACACGTTTGTATCGGATTTTTGGTCTGCAAGGAATCGTGACATGGTTTTGTTATACTTGCATTGCAAGCATAAGAAGTCATTTATATGCTGAAGTCTAAACTAACAGGTGCATCTTTTGCACCTATTGGAGGCTATAAGCTAGTCAAGTCCATTACACAATAGGTCTTCTGCAATGACAACCCAAGTCCATCCTAACAGAGGTAGTTTGGCATGGTATAGGACATAGCAAGTTCATCTAGAATTAGATAGAATCCTCACATTTCTTTGGTTTCTCCATGAAATTTCTTCTGTATGGTCTTCAATGAATCTCCTAACATTAGCACAAAGTACAACAAAGGTTCATTTTTATGGTTCTGTAGCAAAATTACTTCGTTTATGTTAACATATCTTTGCTCTCAACTAACTCGAATCAAAGGATGTTTATATATGTTTTAGACTTTTGGTCATTTCTTTCTGATAACTCGAGATCTTTTTTGTTTGATAGTGTGTATTTGTGCCACGCATGGCAATGGTTCTAATCCCCAATCAAATTGTGTACTTGACCAAACTCATGGAAAGACTGTTTTCTTCCAGGAAAGATGCAGAAATCATTGCCTGAACTGCTGAGGGAATACGATATGCCGATAGGCCTGTTTCCTCAGGATGCCACTCACTACGAGTTCAACGAAGAGACAGGGAAGCTCACTGTATACATACCCTCCATATGCGAGGTTGGCTACAGGGATTCTTCGGTCTTGCGCTTTTTAACCATCGTGACCGGGTATCTAGAGAAAGGAAAGCTGGTCGACGTCGAAGGGATCAAAACCAAAGTGCTGATTTGGGCAAAAGTGAATTCCATCACGACCGAGGGATCCAAAATCCACTTCACCACCGGCGTGAAGAAGACCAGGAGCCGTGTTGCATACGAGGTGCTTAGAGGTGGCATCACTGTGGACAAGTTTTAGGTTGCTATGAGATGGTTTACTAGTGTGCGTAGTCCATAAGCTACCATGTTATCGATGTGGGATTCTTTGAACCTTGTCAATCCTCCTATCTCAATAATTATATCATCTTGGAATTGTGGTGACATATCAGTGGCTTCTTGCTCTTATTTCTTCTCCTTGATTTATGTAAAAGGATGAAAGAAAATAATGTTCAAGACCACCCAAGCATGATGATAATGGTGCCAATAATATAGTGATAATCGAAATCAATTCTGATTCCGAGCATGTTTATTATTTATATTACCAAGAAGAAAATTTGTACAGATACAATTTTCAAGTGGATGTGGGAATAAATACACATTCACAGCAACAGTCACAGCAGCATGCATGACAGCGGCTGGCTTTTATCGGGCGATACAACATGTTTCTATATAAGATTTAGAACATGGAATCACTTCTCATCATTCAGTTGTTCAAAGAAGGACTTCATTGCTTCGTATGTCGACCAGCAAATGGCCGCTGCCGGTGCATGAAACAGCATTCTAGGTTTCCATCCTCTCATCAGCCCGGCATAGCCGTCGCGCCTTAATATGGCCCGTATCACCTCACCCGTCGAGCTGCTGGAGAATCTATCGCAGCCGCAAACGCCCTGCTCAAAAGACAACGAAGAAAAACCCACTTCAATTTTAGCTTTACCAAAAGGAAGCAGATCATGCAGATGATCGACTACCTCCATGGGAATTAATTACGAAAGCTGAAAATTAAGTACATAGAAACCATCGACAGATTACAGATGGAAACTAAATAGCAAGTTAAAAGGTACAAAGCACATCAAAAAGAAACTGCTAGTATCATCACAAACTTAATTTTCTGTAGGAAAACAAATAGCACGTCAAATATCATTAACTGAAGCCCCAAGAAGAAGCTTTGCATCCCTTTAAGATAAGGCTTTGGCATCTCTTTGACATGCAAATCAGAATACAATCCTTAGTGCTGTCCTATCATACACAAAGACAATTGATTCGATTCTCATATTACGTATGAAGATAGGGTGCCAATCAACTTTTTGAAATGGCATGCAACAATCCTGTAAAAGAACAAAGAACTGAAGAAAGCAATGGTCAAGAGTTCTTTGGAATTATAGGACATCCTTATTTTCTGTTGTCTTCTGCTACCAATGCACTAATGTTAGTTCCATCTCATAACTTAATATCAGCTGACATACTGCTTCTCAAAATTTCCTGTTGGTTGTTCGACAATAAAATGTATGCTTTCAGGTTGTGCATATGATTGTCAATATCATGTTTGTTTCCACCTGCTCATAATAACAGTTATTACTTGATCCTACATAACTTATTTCCTTGAAGGAGGACAATATTATGTGAAACCTCCACATTGTTCTTTAAGAGTCACAAACTAAAAGCATCTTCCATTATAGTTTCAAATGCATAATCTTATGCAAAGATCCCAGTAAGTTATGAAGAATAATTGGAGCTGTCTCCTCTGTAATGAATTGTAGCTTTCATTACTAGTAACAAAATCTTTCTACCCCTTCATCTAATATGTGAGATTTTATGAGCTCAGTGAGCTATATGATTCTGCAAAGTAATATCAGCAAAGGATTCATGATGTCAATCAACTACCTAATTTACAGAATCAAGCTCTTCAATATGGGGGACACACAGGAGGAGTTCAGAGACTAAGCACAACTTCAAGGAACAGAACACCCAACATGAGAACTGCATGTAGTAAAAGCAAAACAAAGATTCAATCTTTACTCTACTGTGATTGTATATATTGGCTTAGAAGCTTTACCTGACACTGCAACTGCGTCTTGACCACATCAAGTGGTGTGGTGACAGCCGCTGCCAAGGCACCTGCAGCGGCACCGGCGGTGGCGTGCACCACCAGCCGCTCATCGCTTGCGTTCTCCGGTGAGACTTCCATCAGCCCCCTCTTCGCGGCCTCATACGTCGCGAAGTGCACGGCAGTATAGGGGGCGTTCATCACCACGGTCGTCCTATACGAGGCGAAGAACGCCCTGATGCCCTCCTCCCTCAGAACTCTGGAGATGCAGTCCGCGACCCCCTTGTACGGGCTACTCTTCAGCTGGAGGCGCTGCTTCACGGTGTCCATGGGCGTGAAGACGGCGTCGCTGGCGACGGTGGCGAGCACCCCGGAGGCGGCGTGGGCTACCGGATTGTTGGGGTTCTCCCGGGAGAGCGACTCCTTGGATATCTCGTAGACGGAGAAGTAGACGGCGTGGGCGGGGCCGGCGCCGAGGCTCATGGCGCCGAGACCGCGGTAGAGGCCGAGGGCGCCCTCGGCGCGGACAATGGAGCGGACGGCCTGGCGAAGGCCGAGCGGCCGGTGGCATACCGGGGAACCGGCCTGCATCCGGGTCTTAAGGGTGTCCACAGGGAACATGACGGTGTGCTCGACAAGACCAGCGACGGACCCTGCCACCATGAACTGCCAGAAGCGGAGGCCGTCGTGCTGCTGCGCGACGACAAGGTCGGCCGCCGGAGGGATGAGCTCCGGCCGGCGGAACTCGGCGGAGGCATCGGCCATGGGGAAAGATCAATCTTTGGAGGGTAGGGTTGAGGAGAACGATATTAAAAGGCGAAGGATCGATCGGGAGCTTGTCGCCATGTAATAATTTAGGGGAATGGGAGAGGGGAAGCGTCACATCGGATCAAAAGGAGGATGGGGGGAGGGGAGGGGAGGGGAGGAGGAGAAGATTTTGGATGGAAGCGTTGGTGGACGGCCCTAGTGCGCTTCCGTTCGCTTGATAGGGTTTCGTTTCGTCGACGCCTGCTTTCGCTTTCTGCACTCTCTCTCTCGATTACTTTGTTGTTGTGCTCCCCTTTCGGTGCGTGGATTTCCTTCTTCCATCTCCTCTTCTGCTCCCACCGTCGTCGTTTTCTTCAAAGAGAACATTGCGACGCTGGTTGCCGCCTCGAAGAGGCGGTCACGTCCGGGGCAAGCGATTTAACGATGGCTGCCCAATCCACGCCACGGTTCAGCAATCAGGAGTCACATTCTTCTCGGGCGCACCTCAAAAAGAGCAGATAACGGTTTGGTGTCGTGTCGCTCCGATCTCTTAGTGGTGAATCAATCTAAAGCCTGCCGGGAGCGTCACAGCTGAGATCAACGTAATCGGAGGACGACGAGAATCTCCATTGCTTTCACATCTACAGCGTCCATTCTTTCACTTATCAGATCTCTACCGTCAATGACGTTAGTGGCGGTTAACTGGGGATGAACCCGGGTCTTCCACCACGGACGGTTCAGATGTGATGATTTTAGTGATGGACGGTTTAGATGACACACTTGGCGCTTTTAAATCTACCGTACAGCACAGCAACCATCTCTTTCTGTGATGGGCGCTAACGCCTTTAGGAGCAGATAAAATCTTGCGCAGAATATGTGGTTGCGCGCGCCATGGCTCGTGTCCTCCACACCTTCGGCCGCCATCCTCCCCCGCCGTGGTCATCCCTTTCGTGCCTGTGCACGCCACACTTGCGTCCGCTAGCTCCCACACTGCCCTTCGCCGCTGAACCACGACAAACACCTTGTGCGGTGTGGTGTGCGCGAGAGGAACCGTTGTCCCTCGCGTCGCCCTCTTCTCTGCCGCTCCTCATCCACTGACGTCGGCTTCGGAATCGAGCCATTTACTAGGCGTCACATCTGGGCGTCGAAGTGGGAAGTCTTGACACATCGTTGGTGAGTGCTAGCTGGTCGTCACTGAGGTGACTGCTAAGAAGATAGAAGAGAATGAGCATTCCTCGTCGTATGCTTCATGGCTCTTCAGCGAAGGGGCAGTCCGTATGGTGAAGAGCGATCTTATAGCAGTCGTACCCATCGATGACAGAGATGAACAAGCAAGAAGCTTAGAACATGTCGTTTCATTTACGAGCTTATGCTTCTCGATGAAACGATAATAATCATCTTGTTTAGCGTGTGTATTTCCCCATGTATTCGATCCGGAGAATATCCACCTCTATTGTATTTTAATGAATGTTATTAGTATCCAAACAGAAGTACTTATTATGTTTTAC
>LVTN01002319.1:6463-25243 GCA_001649415.1 Musa itinerans
TACGATAATTAAGACATGATTACTGCACTTCATGTTCCTGTGTATCAATTGCTCTTCCAGCGAGCTTCCGGTGTACTTCTGGCGTACTTCCGACGAACTCTCGGCAATGCTCCAACAGACTCTCGGCAAACTCCCTACGACAATCTTCTTGGCGAGTTCCGACGAGCTTCTATGGCAAGCTCCTGGACTTCTCGGTTGGTTCCCGCAGAACTTCCGACGAATGTCCGAACTTTTGTCGAACTCTCGAACTCCCGATGAGATCTCGATCTTGACTCTGGCATAACACCTGCTTTATGTCTTACTGTCATCGTAGTTAATTCTGTACACTTTTCTCAACATATAGATTGGATCAAACAAATTACAATTGACTTCATCATCAAAATCCGAGATTCAACAGTGTACTCAATCACTCCCACAATAAATCAGACCACCATAAACTACCACAAAAGAGAGGATGACAACGATAAGAGCAGCGAGAGGAGAAGGGGGAAGAGAGGAGGCATCACTGGTAGCAGGGGCGGGGATGATGATGATAGTTAGGGGCAATTATAGTGGTCAACGATGGTTGATGGAGGAAGAGATATTTTCATCAAATTAATAAAAGAAAACCCATAGGTTAAAAACAAAAAGGATCATTTGGTAAAAACCTGGATATTTTTAAATTATATATATAATTATTTTTTTGAAAGGATATTTACACAACATTAAAATGTATTGGTGTACATATATTATTCTCAGACTTTGGCTTGATAGATATAGGAACTTTTTCAATGTAGTTGAAATGAAATAATTTTTACTATGTTTTATTTTTCCCAAGTTTCTCTTTAGTTCTATTTTTTAAATAGAAAAAAAAACATATACGGCTACTTACGAAATGATTACACTTAATTCCCAAAAGATATGTCTATTATAATCTAATAAGGATGACCTAATGTACATGACTCTCACCAATGGGACATGAAGAGATTTAGCAGATGATACGATATTAATTTTTATTAAAATTTATATGAGAACACTCATAATTTATATCCGATGAAAGACACTTCCCATTGCACCTGCAATACATAATTTCATGCCATTTGGGCTTTAGAACTATAATAATTATAAAATGCTCAATCTTTAATATTTTTATCCCAAAAAAACATTTCTTTCTCTCATGTTTTCATACATACGAAAAAAAGAAAACTAACCAAACAGTAAATACATTAATCAATATGAAAATACATGAACAATTATGAGAGAGGGGGAAAAAAGACTTGGGCAATAAAAAACAAATACATAGATAAAATACATGAATAAACACGTAAGATAAAAGCAAAATATCTTATTTTAAGAAGATTCGTATATACACTAATACACGTTTAAATAATATAAGAGGAAAGCAAAAGTTCATAACAACCTCAACAGATAGACGCTTTGTTCCTCTTCCATCCTCCTGCTGCTTCCCATGGCGTTCCGATCCGTGTTCGACGGCGGAGCCCTGCGGACCGAATTCGAGAGCGCCGGCATCAGCCCCCACTTCCTCCCCCTCATCTGGA
The DNA here is from genome assembly GCA_001649415.1 of Musa itinerans. Classification (NCBI taxonomy): domain Eukaryota; kingdom Viridiplantae; phylum Streptophyta; class Magnoliopsida; order Zingiberales; family Musaceae; genus Musa; species Musa itinerans. The sequence goes on from LVTN01002319.1 coordinate 8,002, forward strand.
AGTAACTAATCAACAACTCCCTCTCTCCCTCGCTCAACGCCTCCTAATTTGCCTTCTTAGGGTTTTTTTCTTCTTCGACCATCATCGTTTGATCTCTTTCTGCTGTGAATTTGAGCAGGTACGTCCTCCACAACCCGGGCTGCGATCTAAGCGACGTGCCCTCGCTTCCTTCGGCGGCGTACCCTCTACTCAGCTCCAAGTTCCGGCCACTCACCTCCTTTCTCTCCTCCGCCCTCGACTCCAACGACCGACTCACAACCAAGCTCCTCATCCGTCTACAGGTCTCGCATCTTTCTCTGCCTTGTCCGATCTGGGGCTGACAGATTGGATTCTGATGTTCCCCGTTTGATTTCACTTGTTGCTTGAGATTGCTGTGGCTCTGCCTATTGTGTGCTGATAGAATGAATTCTAAGGTCAATTGCTAGGTTGAGCTGTGGACCTCGGGCTTGTTGGTTTTATGTCAATTTCTACTTTTGTTTTGTTGTAGATAGTTTGATTTGGTCAAACTTTAGATTTCTCTCGCCCTTCATCTCATTTGTGATTGTGGTGCTTTGTAGACAGAAAAATGGAATGCATTAGAGTTAGGGGTCTGATGAGAAGCCATGTTAGCTATTATTTTGGTGAACGATGCTCTGGTCCTGGTTTTCACTACGATACTAGCCTTTCAGGTCACCTATATCATTTTTTCACCGTAAACAAATAATTCTTTATTTTATTTTCACACCTTTCTCTTTACATTCAAATTGTCTTGCTTTCGAGATTTATGATGGTAACTAAAATTGAACCACTAGGAGCATTACTTAATGCGACAATAAGTATATGTAGCTTTACCTTTCATAAGTTCTAGTCTTTTGTGCTTCAAAAATGTGCTTGACAAGAACTAAGTAGATGGATTGGGAGATAAGGGATTAGGAAGAATGCAATGCCGACAACAAGATAGCTGCCCTTCTCCTCACATAGCTAATTTCCCACCTAAGGTAAGGTATAAAGTGTTATTTTTCAATATTTGACTTTATAAATCTTTTAATGGTTGTCTAACTTATTCCATATACGTAATGATTAAATAATTAATATTATTCAAAGATAATATTGAATTAAAAGAATAAATTGTGTTCAGCTAGTGCGTAGCTTGATTTGTTTATTTGTCACTGCAGCCCTACCTAAATGGAATCTAGTCCCAAGCCAGCTCAACCCATTATCACACCTCTGTGTATGCACCATAAACATAGCTTGTCTGAACTACGAGAAGATTCGAAAGTTCCGTTTGAAAATTTGAAGCTCTAGCACTGCCAGATTAATCTACTCAGTTACTGAAAACAAGTATAAAGGTATTATTTTCGAAGAAAAAAAGGCTTTAAATTTTATAAAGGACAGACGAGTGAATGAATTCAAACCTTTTATTATTAATTAGACTTGTCCTAAGAAGACTTTATGATCTTATAGAAGACAGATGAGTGAATGATGATAAAAAAATTATTATTAATTGGACTTGTCCTATGAAGACTTTATGATCTTTTTATAGAACAGCTTAAGTGTTATCTTGCTAAAGAAAAGGATATTATTGTTGTTTTTATTTTTTTTATTATCAGAATGGCAACTCTGTGGAGGCTGTAATTATGAGATACGACACACGACAAGGAAAATATGATGGAAAACCTCGTTCTGGGGGTCCTAGATCAACCTTGTGTGTCTCATCCCAGGTGCGACCATTCTGTTTGCTCTGGTGTAATAACCATCTTCTGGTTTATGACAGATAATCTTTGCTAGACTATTGAGTGCCATGTTTCTGGTTAAGATTCTGCAGTTATTCTTTTTTCAAGAGCTTTGAGTTCCATAACCAGCTTGTTTTCAGGTGGGCTGCAAAATGGGTTGTAAATTCTGTGCTACTGGGACAATGGGTTTTAAGAACAATCTTTCATCAGGAGAGATTGTGGAACAATTGGTGCATGCATCTCGCATCACACATATACGGAATGTTGTTTTCATGGTAATATATGTGTTAGCATCTCTTGTTCTGAAACTTGTTTTGTCTTGTTACACATATCATGAATGTTGCTTTAGCGTGCATTAGTGTCAATTTGCTTTGTTGACATTGAATAAGTTTTGTGAATAATCTTTCGATAGGAGAGATTGTGGAACAATTGTTGCATGTATCTCGCTTTACACATATGCAGAATTTTGTTTTCATGGTAATATGTGTTAGCATCTTTTGTCTATAACTTATTGTCTTGTTGCACATGTCAATAGTGTTGCTTTAGAATTCATTAGGGTCGATTAAGTGAAGTCATTGGATGCCTGAGCGCTCGCCTTGGCAACCAAGAGAGGTGAGAGCGCTTGATAAGTAGGCTAGGCGAGCGACTTCAATCGGGCGTGGCCTAGGCGTTGGGTGGACCAAGCGCCTACCTGATTCAACTTAGGCTGGGTTGGGCCTAAGTCAATCCAATTTGGTTCGATTGAACCAGATGAGTGGTCTCATTCAAATAGCTACTTGCTACCCTCCCAACCCCTTATTTCCTTCTGCATACTTCTTTCACCTCTCCTTATGTTTCTTTCTCTTGTAATCATGTAATGTTAATCATTATTAATAATGGTCCATAGTCTACGAATTTGATGGTCATTGACTTTCTTGAGGGAAATTGTTAAATTTTTAACATTAATCTTCTTTTTCTTTTAGCAGTTTTATTATTAGATTTAGACAATATAGTACTTTGGTATTTTAAATGAATGTAGTTTGATGTTTTGGTGGTGATATTTAAGTACCTAGCTTTGCTAGGGCATTTTGGCACCTTGGTTCCTTTTGGTGTCTAGCGCCTTTGACTAGACTGGGTATTGTTGACGATGGATAGGCATTGGTTGATTATGCTTACAGTTGTTTTGATCTGTTCGAAATCTTAAACCAGATTGATAAAAGGGAAATATAAATGTGCACCAATTTGAAAGTATTCACAACCTTTCAAAACTATTTGGCATGTGATGCTGGTGAACTTTTAATTTTGGTTCTTCTCTGCTTTAGTTCTAAATGTATTTGTGTTTTGCAACACACTTATCTCAAGCATCTTCTTATTGGACACAGAGCTTCTCTATTTTGCCATTGAGAATAGCTAGTGAATTTTGTATTCTATACCTAGATTACTCCTTGGCCTTATTGATGGTTGTACTTATACAGGGCATGGGGGAACCATTAAACAACTATGCAGCTTTAGTGGAAGCTATCCAGATCATGACAGGATTTCCATTTCAGCTATCACCTAAAAAAATTACTGTATCAACTGTAGGTACTAACTGCTAATGCATTTTTTAAAATATTATTGGTGGATTTATTACGTCCTTTCCTTCATGTGTACTTGCTTTCATCCATTTTGTTTTCTGAGTTTGAAATGTATCAATCTCATAAAACCTTGATTCCCATTGTGCATTTCTTGGTGGAACAGTTATCTAAATTTTATTGTCAAAATATTTGACAATTTTCCCCGTCAGGCATTTATTTATATTTTGGTTTGCTTTTCATTTCTGTCTAGGGCTAAAGCCATTTAAGCTGTCATCCAAACAGGTTACAATCCCAGTGTGTTTGTCATGTCTATCGAGGGCTATATTTCTATTATTGAGTTGTAGCCTAAATATCTCTCACTAAGGATGCTTATCTTGTTTCCTGTAAGCCGTACAATAGCATAAACAGTTATGTCGGAGCATGTTCTACATTGTAATAGGATGTTTGATACTTTTAGTATCCACTAAAGCTTGACTCTTATATGGCCTTTCTCACGCTAATTAGATAAGAGCTTCCTGTAGCTTTCAATATAATTTATATTGGTGAACACCGCAGAGGACATTTGTTTGGTTATGGATTTGTTTGTGAATATTAATTTGTATTATATATCATAATTTCTTGATGGAAGCTGTTCAAATTTAATCTGATACTTGGCTTTCATCTTTCATGGTCTTCATCATTTCCAAAAGATTATTTATTTACCCTTTCACAATAATCACTTAAATGTGTTTCTTGTACTTCCTTTTTTTTCTTGTTTGGGTATTGACATCTTATTTCTGTTGATCCTCTTTATGTTTTATTTCTTTTTTGTCTACTTTAAAGTTGTCTTTATATTGATGTGATCATTTTCATTAATGCTATCTCTACCCATTTACTTGTTTCTTCTAGTTCTTGATTTTTCTGTTTGGGTTTTTCATCTTGTTTCTGTTGATCCTCTTGTGTTGTTTCTCTTCTGTGTGCTTAATAGAATTGTTCTTGTATTGATATGATCACTATCATTGATGCAGTATTGCATCTCGACTTAAGTACAACATGCCTATTGCAACTTCAGATTAGCTTTTATCTTTACATCTCATAGCCACACTTTTTTTTTCTTGTTAATTCAAAGTAAAGGAGCCTTTAATATATGATTATGGTTTATTGTCTAAACATGAACAACACTTATGTGTGAATTGCAACATACATATATTAATAACATCAGAAAAAAAATTAATAAAAAAATATACATATCAGTTTTTTGTTAGTAAGCCATGTTGTCACCATTTTGTGCAAACAAAATCAATAAGGCACATTGCAGTATCTTTCCATTCTGTTTAAAATGAAATGAATATCTTTTTGCTACTAAATTAACATGTATGCATCTTAAATTCATCTGCAGTTGATTATTTATCTATAATTAGCTAAGTTTCATAGACAGTCACTGTTAATAGTTCACAAAATGATAATATTTCTGTTATACATTCTGTAGGTTGGGATAATTCATGCCATCAACAAGCTGCCTATTGACCTTCCAACTGTGAATCTAGCTGTGTCATTGCATGCACCAGATCAGGATATTCGTTGCCAGATAATGCCAGCAGCACGAGCTTTTCCTTTGGGAAAACTTATGGATGCATTACAGACCTATCAAAAGAACACGTGAGAACTAGGAAACTGTGCCCGTATGCTGAATATGTTGTCTTTATTATTTTCAAGCTTAGTCAAATCTTTTTATGACCCTTGATTGCAGTCAGCAGAAACTCTTTGTAGAGTACATCATGCTTGATGGGGTCAATGATCACGAGCAGCATGCTCACCAACTGGGCAAATTACTAGCAACATTTAAAGTGGTGAGCTTATTGTCTAAAATATTGTTTGCTGTCCACTTTCGAAACTGGTTAACTTCTTATGGCCATTTAATGAAAAGTATTTGTTTGTTTGAACAAGCACAGAAATGAAAAAAGGTAGTAACATTTTGATATGCTGTGATGTACTGACTTAAGATGCCTTTGCAAGATATGAAAAACGTCCCATCAGAAATATGAATCTTTTGGCTACAAAAATTAGACTTTATAGTTTAATTACTGAAGGTCGTAGTTGTTGGGTACAACATATGAATCTTTATCTTGTTGACTACAAGATATGAATTGTTTTGGCTACACATTTCATCAGAAATATTTTTTTGTAGTTAATTATTGAATGGTTTTTTGGTCTTGTCCTATCTAATAATGCTAGATTGTTTCCTTATTTTCCTGTAATAAGCAAAATTGATTTTAGTTCTAGATTGAGAAGTTATATTTGGTCGCAAATGTCATGATAAATGAGCTAAAATAGTTTTTGATATATTTTGTTTTTCTGATAATTTGAAGCAAAAACATTACTATGTCAATAGCTGTCTTACTGCTATTTTTGTTTTGTGTGTCAAATGAGATGGCCACTTTCACCAGCAAAATGTTATCCTAATAGATGCATACTATCACATGGATTCATCGAGTTAGGAATTCAAAAGCTTTGTCCATGTGTTGTTGAAGAATATTGTCTATTTGAATGGAGGTTTTTTTTGTTTGAAAATGGATCAAAATTAGGTATAAACAGTTTGGAGTTAGTCCACAGGCCATGGTCTTTATATTATGACAGTTATCCATTGTGAGGTCACTGTTGGTCTTCACTGACTTTTCAGTTTGAGATGTTAAATTTACGTGTCATCATTTTTAGAAATGTTCATAAAACAGACTGCCTTAATGTCTCTGCAGCTTAGCTGTTCAGAAGTGCCATTCCTATAAACTGTCAGATCGCCAATATAGCCTTGATGCCATCCATCATCTGTACTTTAGGAACTAATTAGTTCAGGAAATTCTTCATCTCAATATTGGATGTGCAAGCTGCACAAGAAATTTGTACAATGCCTGATCCAGTTTCTAACAGTTTTTAGTTGGAGACAGGTGATAAACTTGATACCTTTCAATCCGATTGGTAATTCGAGTTGTTTCCGGACTAGCAGTGAAGAGAATGTGAGAACATTCCAAAAAGTTCTTAGAGGTGTATACAATATCCGGACAACAATTCGTCAAGAGATGGGCCAAGACATCAGTGGTGCCTGTGGGCAGCTGGTGGTGAATCTTGCAGAACAAAGATCAGCTGGTGGTGCAAGTATCTTGAAGGACATCGAGGATCTCCATATCTGAGATCAATGATCTTCACAAGTAACTAGTCCTCCTCCTTCATGGTAGCGCTATGTTTTCCATGCTTTCTCCAGTTCTGCCATCAAATCAAATATCCAAGTCCTTTTTATGGTTCTGCCTGCGCATGAGATGGTTTTTGAGTTTGTTCAGTATGATTGGTGCAACTATTATGTAAATGCTACCAATCAGACATTTCACAATTCAAGTGCCTCCAAAAACACTTAAACACAGACCTAATTTTCTTAGGGATCAAGTGTTTTCATGGATTAACTTGCTAAATCACTATAACAAAGGGTTTTTGCACTAATGTAAATAATGCATTGTTTAGGAACGAAGGTTTTTTGTTCTTTCCTGGTTCAGCAATACTAGCGTCTTTTGCCACTCTAAATGACAATCGCATGCATCTTCTACTTCATTGTATTGACATGATCATGTTATGCAAGAAATCAATTCTCTTGATAGTTCATTTGATCATATACCTTGAATTAAATTTTGTTTTCAGTTATACTACAGATCACTGTGGGCTTGCGACGATGAGAGCTACGGCTTATTCTTCATGGTTGTATTAACCAGAATGTCTTGGTTTATTCTGTTGCGCGGCCCACCCTGTGGAAACGCCCTCTGGAGTTTACCAGAAGTTATCGAGCTTTAAATACATGTTGGACTGCATGTACTTACTCGACTGATCTGCTCCAGATGTCATCTAATGGCGTTCCATAGGAACTTGGTAATCGAGGCTCATTTCAACAATCTAATTCTTACCTTAACTGAGATTCATGGAGAGGTTGATACTAGAAGCATCCACATGCGTTTTCGGGCGTCATCCCCCTCAAAGATTTGGATCCAAAATCCGCACGATTTGTAGAGAGAAATATACACCAAGGTTTCATTTAGTTTAGCGGCACATTTGAAACGAGAATATGATTATAAATAATGCTATAAAATTGAGGACGGATGGATCGTAGACTGCTAGATAGGCCAACCTGGTATGAACAGGCAGAGTACAAAGATGAAGCGCACGCATTTGGAGCATTATGCTATGCATGCTGCCTTTTTTTCCCTTCTTAAATTTCCTTTTATTGTAAGAAGAAGACAATGGCCGTCATTTTGGGTTACCCTCGTATCTCATGCATTCTCACGGCACCGTATGTAAGTGAGAACTGATCGGGTTCGTTTGGTATCTTCGTACTTACCAACTAGTCGTTCGTTCGTTCGGTGCGGCCGACGCCCGCAATTGGGATTTGCAGCCGGAGAGGAAGCGGTGGGGCCGTAGCCAAAGCCTCATGGGGTGAGCGAGCGGGTGACGTGTATCCGTGTGAGCGAAGCGTTCCCGTTCCCGTCCCCGTGCCCGAGGATTCTGTTCTTGGCAACACTTACCTCTGCCCAACTACTCCTCACCCGGCCATTGGCTCCTGTGGAGTCGCTGGAGGGCCCCGTTCGCGTCGAGCTTCGATGAGTGGCCAAGCCGGTCACGAAAAGTATTATTATTATTGTTATTTTCTTTTTTATTTTTATTCTACTCCCCCCTGTTCCCAGGCCAGTGGTGTCTACCTCTTTACATCTGTAGCAGAACTCCGTCTCTTCTCGTCCGCAGCAATGAAAGGACCGGGGCTATTCTCCGACATCGGCAGGACGGCCAAAGGTATCTCATCTTTTCCCAATCTCTCGTTTTCCTCGAAACTTGAAGTTTTCTGTTTTTTTTTTTAATTTTGTTCGGCAACTCAGATCTGCTGATCAAGGACTACACCTGCGACCAGAAGCTAACCATCTCCACCTCCAGCGCCTCCGGTGTGGTAATCTTCCTCTACGGCTCTCCCCGTTACCCTTATACTTTGCTCTTGTCGATTTCTGATGTTTTTGGAATCTTTGATGACGAGCTTATTTTCTAGGTTTTGCAATTTCAATGTCGAATCATGTTGGTTGGTTCCGTAATCCAATAGTTGCTGCCGATCTGATTGACGTTCGTTTCTTTTTCTTCGTGAAGATTTAGGATGGTCCCATTTGTAGCGCTTGTTGCTCCAAGGAGATCAGGAATAACTTCTGCGTTTGTATCTGGAATTATGGGCATTTCTTTTTTCCGCTTAATTTGTGGATTTGCAAGTGGTTGATTGGTTTTTGTCATTTCTGGAATTTGGGGTGGCTTAAATAGTCTGCCTCGATTTAATGCCCTTTTATGCGGCTCTTCATGTCTATGGTTCACAGTTTCGTAGTGTTGGATGTGGTTTTATTTGTTCTGTTAACTGTTAACTGCACATTTGATTTTTCCTATTATATGTAGTTATACTTTTTGTTCTGTTGATTGGGTATTTCAATGTGGCCATGTGTTGTCCTTGTGTGCGGTCATGCTGTGTCTTGCTAGCTTTCCTTTGTATATGATTACCTGAAAATTGATTCTGTCATATATTTATTTCTGAGTTTTGGATTTCTTTTGCCTTCTGGAATTTTGCTTCTTCCATGCCCTCTTTGTCTATGAAAACCTCATTCATTTATTATCATTTTATATTTCTCAAATGATGTGAATAACTGCCCTTTCTTATACTGTTCTCTGAATCTACGGTTTTATCTTTTTTTTTCGATTTACATATGCTATTAGGTTGATATGATGTTTCTTGACATAGCTTTTGACTCTTTGGACTATTAAATTCGTCTGAAATTTTCAACTTTTCTTTGTTTGTTTGTTTCTTTTGTATTTGAATATGCTGTATTCTTTCTCTTGATTTCGTGACCCTTTGGTGTCAGAAATCAAATTTTAGAGGTACTTTTTTATAATTGAATCTCTACTGTCTTCTTGAATGTATTAACTTTGGATAGAAAGTTGCTTTGCCATAGTTAGTCCAAATTAGTATATTACCTTATCAGGTGGTTCAAACATGGTTTTTCATTGCAAAGCATTTTTCAAGGAAGATTGCAAGCAAAAGAAGTATCTTTGCAGTTAGAAAACATATTATCAAGGTTATTGTAAGAAAAACTATAGTAGGCTGTCTGATTCCATGCATCAAATATTACCAAAGACCCATTCCTAGAAGAAATAAGTATTGCTGATCATCTCCATTTGAGATGTTGGGTTCAGGGGAGAAAACCAACAGAAATACAGCATTGACTGATTTAAAAAAGATGGCATGATGTTCAAATATTAAGAAGGCACATATCAGAAACTTGTGCTGTTGTACTCATAATATTTGTAGCAGGTTTCCCAACAGAATGGTAAGTGCTGCCTGAAATATGTGGCACAAATTGATACTGATGGCATAAAAGTGAGATAGGTGAGCAACAATGTTTGTTATGTTTTTATCAAGATCTATAAGGAGGATCTCTAGTATCTGTTATAACAGTTTCTTACATTCGGTCATGTTAATATTAATTGTGGCATAAAGGAACAGAGTGACAGTAATTAGAAATTCAGCTCTTAATCGATGCTGATGTATCTGAGCATTCTGTCCGAGTTGCGTCACAGCAGAACTGCATTAGTGTGTATAAAGGATCCAAATGCTGGTGGTGGTTGGGGCCCTAAATTCCAACAATCCAATCTATTTGAAGGCGCATCTTTTATTACAATGTGTAGCAAGAGTCCAAGGTTGGTTCCTTGTGGTTAGAATGAGTTTAGATCAGATTTTATAGGCAAAGTCAATTGGCTGGGTTAGTTTGTGAGTTTCTTAGTGCATGTTAAGAGTCCCAGGTTGGTTCCTAGTGGCGAGTCTGATTCTAGTCATAAATTTGATTGGTCTGATCATTGGTTTAACCCTATAATTAGAGTTAGTTTGGATCAGATTTTATAGGCAAAGTCAATTGGCTGGGTTAGTTAGTGAGTTGCTTAGTGCATGATAATGTCTGATAACAGCAGCTAACATCTAGTGAGAATCTTCTTTAACTGAGGTCTATCTGGACTCGAAGTTCTTAATTCATGACAATGATTGATCAGATCTTGGAGTCATAATATTTAATCATGTTAGTCCTTTTCCAAGTTGGAAAGAGCTCTGTTACAGAGATGAGTCTGGTAAAACATACTCGTTTAAGTAATTTGTTCTAAAGAAGAAAATTTTGATATCAACCTTTCCCTGCTCTCTCCCATTCTTTATTAATATTTTGTTTACTCTCTTTCTTCATTAGTAATTTACTTTCTCAGTCCTCATTACTATCAATTCCAAAGAGAATCTTATTTCTTTTTTAAACGTATGATGTGCTTTTTAAAACATATTATGTGGATCCTTTGCCCTTGTTTCTAATTCACACCTGTAAGCTATCTATATTTCCATGTAATGTATCATCAAGTAAGATTTGAAAGCTTGTTTTAGTGTCCAGATAATGGTAATGAGTGGAAAAAGAGTGTTTGCCTCTTTTTGCTGTGTCTTTACTCCCATTAGCAATGACTTCCATCTTTCTGTGGCAATAATGGTGACACTGTGATACATTGTATAAAAGGTGTACCCACCTGTTTTGTGACTAGTTTTGATGTTAATCTATTGGAGTGGTTCATATGACCTGAATCTTATTTCATTAAATGTGCAAATTTTGCATCTTGATCATGTGGGTACTTAATATTGAAGGTGCAGAAATAGCCATCATAGTTGTGATATATTATTTTGTATATTTTTCTTATTTACCTGAGATTGCATCCTCTTGGAAGAACAAATATTTCTAGAATCTTGTTTTCTAATTAACAAAAGAAGTTGTAACAATACTGAAACAATTCCTATGTGGTGTTCTCAAGACTAGATGGAATCTGCAATAGGGCCAAGGTCTGGTCATTTCATATACTACTATGGTCTTTTTGGGAGTTCAATATGTTGTGGATGGGTTCCACAAAGTCAGGAGAAATCTGAACGGTCTTTATATTGGCTGTAAACAGCTAATAATGCATAGAGTATGTCTTTTGTAATTATCTGATATTCTTATCCTTATCGTTTTTGCTGCTGTGTCAATGGGTTCTACATAATCAGGAGAAATCTGGTTAAGGTTCTTTGTGGGGTGTAAACTGCTAATAATTCTTGGTGCACCATTGATGACCAGAAACTAAAGAAGTATTGTCTTGGCCAATGGTCGTCTGCCCACTTTTTTTTTGTCTTTCAATTTAATTTCTTTGAAATGACTACCGAGTCTTTTCCTGATTATTTCTATTGCCATATTAAAAACATTCATTGTTGCCCTCTTTCTTGAAATTACATCAATCATCACCCATTACTCACTCTCTCTCTCCAAATTAATCAATCTCTTGTTTCTTTCCTTCAAGCACCAGATACTACAACCTTGATCCAATAACCTCCACCACACTACAAATCTAATCTGTATCCCCTAACAGCCAACCCTGGGCACTTTTGCTCAGAATGTGATAATTTTCAGAGACAAATTTGAAGAAAATTCTGTCGCAGTTTTGAAGTAGCACTTACATAATTTGTAGATTCTTCTTTTGTTGTTTGCATCTTTCTAGTGATCCTTATGTTCTCATATTTTAGTAAAATTGATGCTCATGACTTGATCTCAAACTATGTTAATTGCTAGCTGTGCATGTCTGAAGTAATTTGTTCCAGAAGTTATATTATCATGTATTTTCTTCTGGTTTCTTGTCTTGAGATATTCTTTTTCTGCATTTAACAGACTCCAAACTGTTTCTGATTCAATCTACAGGCACTTACTTCTGCTGCTGTCAAGAAAGGAGGGCTTTACACTTTTGATGTTGGTACACAGTATAAGTACAAGAATACCCTCATTAATGTCAAAATCAACACTGATTCGAATGTGTGTTTGTCGCCCCATTATCTTCTTGTCAGACACAAATTAGTAAGCAACTAAGAGGTTATGATTTTTTTTCTCTTCGTTTTCTACCAGATTTCTACCACTCTGACCATGGCAGAAATCTTACCATCCACAAAGACTATTGCTTCTATCAAGCTGCCCGATTATAACTCAGGAAAGGTAACAAGGTTTGATGGCAGTAATAATTATGACCTGATGAGCCTGGAGACTGAAATCGATTTTTTACTCCATTCAGCTGGAGGTGCAATATCTCCATCATCATGCAAGTGTTGCCTCCGTGGTGGCTCTGAAGCAGAACCCTTTAGTTGAACTTTCTGGGACAGTTGGTGCCCAAGGCATTGCATTTGGTGCAGAGGCTGGCTTTGATACTGCTTCTGGAACTTTCATCAAATATACTGCTGGGATTGGCCTGACGAAACCAGAATATAATGCTTCCATCATTCTGTAAGCATCTTTGTTGTTTATCACAAACCTCTTCTTCTGAGTTCCATGGCATCTTTACCAGTAACATTCTTGTCATCAGGGCGGATAAGGGAGACACTCTTAGAGCTTCATACGTGTACCATTTGGATGAGATGCAGAAGAGCTCTGTGGTTGCAGAGATTGTTAGAAGGTTCTCTATCAACGAGAACACGATGACTGTTGGAGGACAACATGCACTGGATCCCCAGACAACAGTGAAGGCAAGGCTCAACAACTCTGGCAAGCTCGGGGCTCTTCTCCAGCATGAGCTGAAGCCGAAATCCATTCTAACCATATCCGGTGAGTTCGACACCAAGGCCTTGGAAAGGACTCCCAAGTTTGGTTTGGCTCTTGCTCTCAAGCCTTGACCATTAAATGTCGGAATGAATTGTGCATTTAGTGGTTGGATGGAGGATTTTGTACAATAAACACAATCCACAGACATAATTTTGAAGTTTTGGATGCTGTGGGAACCAATTGTTTTGTTGGGATTTAGATTCACACTCTTATTATTGGAGGCCTTCTCACTAGTGCAACTTGTAATGCTGCTTGTTTTTTGGGTGCCACCCTCAAAAAGTGTTCAGAATTTTCATCCTAGTTTGCAGAATTATCATTGGAAGCTCTCACAAACTTTTGTTGCTTTGATATGCTTGTCATTTTTGACAAAATCGTTTCATAATGGACTTGTGCAACTTTGAAAGGTGGTGAGGAAAAGGATTCGTGGTTTGCAGACAAAGTCTAATGAAATCAACCACACGTCATACTAATTTTCAGGGATTTGGTGTATCAGTCTCATGATTGAATGAGATTGCTTCACCATCTGATTAATGTGAGAGGGTTTTAAACCTGAGAACATGTTAAAGAAATACATTGATTAATTGCTCTCAAAATGAAAGTAATCTTGACTAGCGAGTTTAAACGACTCTCAATTAATTGAATATAATTTGATTTCAAAAAAGTCGACTAATCTCTTTTTTAAAATTTATCGGATGATGATTCAAATTTTTAACCTCCATCAAATGATTACATTGATAAAACTCTTTTAACAAATTATGTTAGGATTTAGTAACAGAGAGTATCAAAAGAAATTTATTTACTTTCCTTTATTTTTTTATTCTTTTGTTTTCTTCTTCTTCTTTCCTTTATTGTTTTTTTTAACATGTCATTTTATGTTTTATCGTTTGGGTCATAAAGGACCTGAAACATTAAGGCAACAAAATCTCTCTTTTGATTTTCTTCACGACATATCTTTCTTCTCATCACATATTTTCTTTCTCTTTTCTCTTCTGTTGTTCCAACCGAAAAAAATCATATTGGCTTCCCGGAAGTATCTTAGGGAATGATCTTAACAGCATCATGCACAAGGACGAGATTTACCTTTTCTTATTTATTTATGTTCTAACAATCTAAGGTGAATCTCTGTCACATTTTAATTAAGAATCTAACAAGGAACTAACCCTCCATTCAAATTTAATTTCACATTGTATTTGATTGATTAGTTGTGCATCATTTTTTAGATTTTGTTATTAAATTAGGCCGCTTTTATTTGTACATCATTTACAGTTATTTGTATGTTGATATTCTGCTAAATGTTATATTTTTCCAGAATTTCTTTTTTTTCATTGTAGTAATAATCAATCCCTTATATTATTAACAACTCTCTGTTAATCTCTTGCTGATATTCTGCTATCAGTTATTTCCACTTTTTACAATTAATATTCTGCTACTAACTCTCTTATTGTTAATATATTACTGATAGAAACCTCCAAATATATATTTTTTTATTTTTATTTTAGTAACAATCATGAATTTTACTTTTAAAAAAAATATATAATTTCATCAATGGAAAATAGAGGACAAAGTATAAGATGAAAAGATTACTGATAGGATATAAAAAGAAAAAACAATCTTTGTATACGAACAAATATAAATAGGTCATAAGATTTAAACACAGTAAAATTAAATGAAAATCACAATCAAATAGAACACCAAGATTTACATGGAAAACCCCTATAATGTGAAAGATAAAAATCACAGGACAAACTAGAGATAATTCATTATAAGAATAATGAATATACAAATCTCAGAGTCTTTTGTCCAAAACTCAAGCAATAATCTCAAGAGAATAATTATGATATAAGGATTACGTTATTGTGTATAATATCTAAATTTTTCTCAAATAATCACATCAAGAATTTACTATAAATCTAATTTAACATGAGATGAGAACACTAGTGGATGATTGAGAACAATCATTTTCCTTCTCTTGTTTTTCTATCATTTTCTCTTCTTTTTTGAATCAAGTTGCCACTGTAATTTTCTGTCTCGTTGTTACAGTTTTTTTTTTTCTATTTTTGCAACTACCACACGCCCCTTATTAGATCTAGGATTAGATTAAAAGATATATGAGCTATGGGTTGTTAAAACCCACTATGGCTGAATTCGTGGGTTGTCAACCCATTAACTATCTCATCAGCCTTACAAAAAATAGGAAACCCAAAAGTTCTTCCGAGATTAGCTATCAGCCTTACAATCTAAGCCTTGTGGTTAGAAGAAGGGAGAGAAATAAAGTAAAATTTGATGATAAGAAAAAAGAAGCATCAAGCATTCTAATATTGTTTAGGATGGCTCTCAAAAACCAAGGAGTCGGCGATGAGTTGTTGAGGTCATCAACAATGAGCTTCGCATCAGATTGAACAAGCAAACTAGTCTAGCAGTGCGCAGAAGCATGCTGATGTTGGGCTGGCAGGCCACATATTCAGCCCATAGTGGGCTTGGGCAACCCACAGCCCACACCCCCTCTTAACCTAACCCTAATTAAGATTAGGGGGGTGTGGTGGCTGCGTTTTAGAGGCAGATTAAGGCTATAAAAAGGCAGCAACGAGGTAGATCTACAGAGCCATGGGATTCCAAAGAAGAGGAAGAAAACAAGGCAGGAAAGGAAGAGAAAGAAAGGGAAGAAGACAAGGACAACGCAGAGAGACTGTTCTCAATCATCTAGCAGTGTTCTCATCTCAGGTTAGATCAATCTACAGTAGACTCTTGCTGTGATTACTTGGGGAGGTTTTAGATATTGTGGGCTATGACGTGATCCTTGTGATAACACTAGTAAAATATGCTTGTTGCTAGGATTTTGGGTAAGAGATTGAGAGATTTGTATATTCATTATTCTCATAGTGGATAATCTCTAGTTTGCCCCGTGGTTTTTACCCTTCACATTGAAGGGGTTTTCCACGTATATCTTGGTGTTTTGTTTGATTGTGCTTCCATTTAATTCCGCTGCATATTATGGTCTTCCAGTATTTGTTCATCTACAAAGGTTATTCCTGTTTATATCCCCATCACTTTCAGCTATCCAATCTACTGGCAACTTCCTCTTGGTACTTGATTTGGATATCGGAGTCCTCCCCAAAGCATAACTTCTTAATCTCTGTACGTCTTTTACTTTCAGTGGCTTAAGGATGAAATCTATAGCTCCATCGCCTTGACACCTGCACAATCAGACACAAACTTCATTTTAGTGGACAAAATAAAAAGAGAGACCTGGCTGGCTCTATATCTGTTTTCCTTCGTCTAAAGATGTATGTGCGCAACATGCATACACATATATACACTTCACCCACTTTTTATGCGTTTGATATAAATGCATATGTAAAGAATCTTGTTAAAGATGCATCTCCAGTGTAGGTAAGAAGCTCGTTTGCAATAGCCAAGATCCTCCAATCTTGATAACATAAAACAGATCTCATTTGACAAACAGCGGTTGCCCGACTACATCAAACATGCTTATTCAGTTTGGTTATTTCATTTATTTGCACCATCACTTGAACTTGAGATGCTAATACACGTAACAGTTGTGTATGGCAAGCTAAAATTTGCATCCGGAGGATTTAAAGTAGTTCATGAAGGTAACAAGAGAGAGTACCTGCTGATTCTCTGAGGATCATTTTCAGATGACATCATGACTACCGGTATGGATGGGTAGCTGCTGTGCTCCTGATAGTTAGGATAAGTGTTAGAACTTGACCTTGCATCATCAGTAGACAAAGTTATACCATGATTATAATGTGATAGTCGATCACTACAAAGAGCAAAGAGAAGATGCTACGTACCTTGACAGCCTTGAGAAGGTCGTAGCCAGTCATTTGTGGCATACAATAGTCAGTTAGAATTACATCAATATTCTTGTTCTGCAAAACATCGATCTAGTCAATTAAGTTTCAAGCATCTACAGGTCCATGTATAAGTTCATATCAATTAGGGTGTATATCTTCAAATGTTAAATATAGCTAAAAATATTTAATAGTTACATTATTTTTCAAATGGGCCATAAAAATGATATTAGTAAATCAAATGCATATTGTATCTTGTTGATTTCTGGTTTCTAAATTCTGTCCTTTGTCATATTGCGACTGTTGGGCTGATAGCCCATATTCAGCCCAAGGTGGGCTTTATCAGCCCACAGCCCACCCTCCACTTAATCTAACCCTAATTTCATATTTGGGAGTGTGGGTGGCTGCGTTTTAGATGTATAAAAAGGGCAACAAAGTGGCAGAAAAAGGTAGCAATGTTGAGATCTTGGCAACAGCAAAAAGGAGGA
>LVTN01002320.1:8708-26374 GCA_001649415.1 Musa itinerans
AGAGAGGAGTGTGCGTGCTTGTAAGGGTTATCTCCTAAACCCGGTAAAAGGAGAAGAGGGGTGTAAAAGGTGATTGGCCTTCGCCTATTGAAGGAAGGCCTCTAGTGGACGCCGGTGACCTCGTCCGAGGAGGAAGCCGAAAGTGGATGTAGGTCACGTTGACCGAACCACTCTAAAAATCTGGTTTGCATTTCTATTGTTACAATTTACATACTGCAAACCTCCTTACTTGCTCTTTACATCCAATACTATCTTGCATACGCTTTCAAAGTATTACCTTTACGAAACGATTTTACATCGGAAATGATTTTATCACAACGAAGTTTTTGAAGACATGATTTTACTACTGCACTAATTCACCCCCCCTCTTAGTGTCGACCTCGAACTCTTTATCCTAACACTTGTACAAATACACCGAAATAAAATGGTGTGGCTGAACGAAAGATTCGACATCTTGTGGAGACTGATAAATGTTGGCTTCATGCAAAGAATTTACCCAAAGCGTTATGGGAAAAAAGTTTAGCATGTACAACTTATATTATTAATCAAACTTCTCTTAGTTCAATCAATCTGAATTATCTATATGAGCTCATGTTTTGCGAGAAATTAAATATTAAATATTTCAAAGTATTTGGTTCTCCATGCTATGTTCACCTACTAGACTCAAAGAGAAGTAAGCTTGATGCTAAGGCTAAAAAATACATCTTTATTAGCTATAATAAAAGGAAGAAATGTTGAAAATGCATGGATCTACAAACACAAAGGTATGTGGTATCTTGATATATTGTGTTTGATGAAGTTTTACAAGTAATTTCTTTTAAAAATATCAATCACAATAATGAAAGTAATACATGTTCAAAACCTATGGTTGAGATTCCTTTATTATCTAATACTCCTATGGATTTTGGCTCACCTCCTTTCTCATTTGTATCTACTCTTGTTATTTCTTTATTACTAATATTGGGGCAAAGTGACAAGGGGAGTAATGATATTCATAGAGAGAAAATTCCAATATTAAGAAGATAAAAAAGAACAATTATCAAACCAACACGTTACAAAGATGGAGACAATATAAACATATGTCATTGTTTCTTTTTTAAATCAATTGATGATCTTGAGCCCACTTATTTTGATGAAGCCAAAGATGTTAAGGCTAATGGGATTACAGGAAAAGTTCAAGCTAGTGGCATGCATAATTCTGCTTTTGCTCATGGATTGCCTAAAGACAGATTTAGGCCTTTGCTAAATGAAAGATTTTGATCATTGCCTGCTAGCTTCTATGAAGAATTTGGTACTATTTCTAATTTGCACAAGTCTATTCTTGAATTCGATCGTCATATGGATGTTGTGCCTTTTACGCAAAGTCTAGTTATAGATTTCAGTGGTTTTCCATCAAGTCAGTTTGGATTAGGCTTTGGGTTAATAGATATTCCAAATGGTCCTAGAAGTTTTTGGATGGAGCAACTTAATTTAGGTAGATTTTCAAGCAGTAAAAGAAAGGATCTAGATAGTAACATTCACATGCACCTTAGAGAACACTTTAGTCGGGGTTGTATTTCTAAAGGTGATCCCATACTTGATGGTAGTTATGAGTTTGACCTTATAAATCAAGCTAAGACTTATCTCCAAAATTATACTTTAAGGGAGAGTGTTAAGAAGTTAAAAGCATATTTTGGAAGATCATAAATTAATATTTTATATTTTAAATAAGATTAGATAGAGTCTTAAGGAAAAAGATTCTTAGTTTAAAATATATTTTTAGAAGATTTCAAATAAGATTTGATAGAGTTATAGAGATTATGAACTATTATATTTTACATATATAAATAGGTGGCATCTATATGTTTTTTTCTTTAAGAAGTTCAATACAGTTTTTCTTTTTCTCCTTGGTTTCTTCTTCTATTTGGTTTAATCTTGGGCTAATAATATTTTATTACTATTATTTGAGAAAGGGTTGCACTTGCATGTGATCATTCCTTTCTTCTTAGGGTACGCATGAAAAGATGTGATATGCACTATAACAAAAATGTTACTGCTAAGGTGAGGTCCGGTCGAGGAAGGAAGGCCACCTGGAGTCAGACATAACATGAGCCAGGACCATCAAAGAGTCGAGTGCTCACCACACACTTGCATCATGCTCTCTCTCTCTCTCTCTCTCCCCTTAAGGGAGGAGGAAGATGTTAGGATTCGAGAGTTTGATATTAATTTTTTTATTTAATTTTTTTAATTATGGTAAGAGATTTTAAGTTTTTTTAATTATGATAAGAATTTTTAATGTAGCAAATTAGGGATTATTTATTTATTTATTTATTTGTTAGAAATCTTAGTCCTAATTAAGGATTAAATATAACTCAAAGCTTTTAGTCAACTTGGAGGTTGATCCCCTCGAAGCGATTAAAAGTAGGTTGATCCTCTTAAACTGATCAAATCCATATCTCTTTTCTTAGATAAAACCCTAAGGTTTTATCATTTGTTATTAGAGCAATGTTCTTAAAGTTCTTGTAGTATTTCCTCGACATTCCCTCAATCTCCTCTCCGACATCACCACAGCCCTGAGGACATGCTACCAATGGGTTCCTAAAGTTCTTATGATGTTTTGTTAGCGTTCTCTCAATCTTCTCTCCAACATCGCCACAGGCCTTGATGCCTGCATCACCAACAACTTCACCTTCAACGCTCAGTAAGTAGTGCTCATGCCTTTAACTAAAAATTTAATACAAAACTTAGGAATTGTATATCTATAATTATGTGCAATGACTGCTGATAATTCCGTGGAATCCCAATTTGAAACCTTGGAAGCAAAAATTGAGAGTAGGTTGCAAAAAACTCTCAATGATTTTAAAAAAAGTTTGCTTGAGAGTTTCAGAAGCTTGTCTTCTACCAGTAAACAACTAGATCAATCTAAAGTCACAAGAAAAGGTTACCAAAAACTTGATAATAGCTACCCTCGATGAAAATAGAATTTCCTAAATAGAAAGATGGAGATTCAACTGGTTGGATTTTTAGAGCAGAGAAATTTTTTTTACTTTTACAAAACTCCAAAAGACTCTAGAATAAATATAGTGTTAATCCAACTAGATGGGGATGTTATTCAATAGTATGATTGGTATAAAACCTATTATTAAGTTTCCTCATGGGAGAAATTTAAGAAATGATTTCTTGTTCATTTTAGACCATTCGAATATGAGAATGTTGATGTGTAGCTTGTCAAAATTTGCCAAACTTCTACTATATTCGAGTATCAAAGTCAATTTGAACGATAGTCAAATCGGATTAAAGATTATTTTGAAAGGTAATTGGTGGAAATATTCAAAGAAAGTCTTAATTTATATATTTGTTGTGAAGTTAATGCTCACCAACCTCACACTACGATAGTTGTAATTTCTTTTATATGATTGTATGAAGAAAAAATTAATATGAAGAACCGTTGAACTAGAAATGTTAATAAACAAGTGACTAGCAAGTCAACCACTCTAACCATTCCTAATCAGAATCCTAATACTAGAAGACTGACCCAAGAGAAATTAAAAAAATAATTAACAAAGGATTTGTGCTAATATTATGATGAAAAGTGGAGTAGGGAGTATCATTGCAAGCAAGAAAAACTTTTGATGATTAAATTGATTAAAGAACTAGAGATTGAGATTATAGACTCCGATCATGAAGGTACTAATAATAATGATATTACGGAATCTATCACATATGCTGTTCATGCATTAGTTAGCTATTCTAATCCTTAAACTATAAAAATTGAAGGGTTTTCGAAACATCAATCTGTTACTATTTTGATTGATATTAGTAGTATTAATAATTTTATGAATAGTAAAGTTGTCATGCAATTGACCTATCACATTGAATGTTGCGATAAGTTCATGGTAAGGTTACTAATAAGTGAATTTTAACTTGTGATAGTAAGTATTTAAAGTAAAGTTTGTTATATAGGGTCAAAAGTTGCTTATGGATTTTTTCTTACTACTATTAGAGGACTATAAGGTTGTGCTTGAAATTAAGTGGCTATTAACTCTAGGCAATATTTAAAAAAAAAAATTAATTATAAAATTTTTTATCAATGGAAAGTAATTGATCCTAAAGAGTAAGCGTGACAGTAATGTCACAACTATTACTAGCCATAGAATGAAGAGGATTCTTCGAAAAGCACACTATGAATTTTTTGTATAATTATGAAGTATTAAAGAGGAAGCTATAATACCCGAACAAGATGAACATATTCAATCATTGCTCGAAGAATTTGTGGATGTATTTGTAGAATCACAAGGACTTCCACTTCTTTGATCACATGATTATCGGGTTCCTTTCTCCTTGGGAGTGCACCGATGAATATTTAGCCCTATTGATATTCACACTTTTAAAAGATAGAGATAGAGAAAATTATTAAGGAGATGCTTGAAGCATGGGTCATAAGGGCTAATGTTAGTCCATATTTCTCTCTAATCTTATTAGTAAGGAAGAAGGATAGTTCTTAGCATATGTATATAGATTATCAAGCACTCAATATTATAGTAAAAAATAAGTATCATATTCCAATAGTGGATGAGTTACTTAATGAATTAAGAGGTGCACAAGTTTTTACTAAACTGGATTTATGGTCTGACTATCACCAAACTCGTGTACATAAAGATGACATTTAGAAAACTACTTTTAGAATATATAATGGTCAATATAAATTTTGTAATGCATTTTGGGTTAAGCAATGCACATTCTACTTTTCAAAGTTTAATGAATGATGTCTTTTGAGATTATCTTTGTAAGTTTGTTTTAATTTTCTTTGATGATATTTTGATTTATAGGCCATTATCAAAAAAATTATTTATTATATTTACAGATTGTCTTTACCCTTCTTCGTGAGCATTATCTTTTTGTCAAGAAACATAAATACAACTTTGTGTAATCTAAGGTGGAGTATCTTGGCCGTGTTATTTCCCAATAGGGTGTTACAATTGATCATTCTAAAATTTGGGCAATAAAAGATTAGCTAATTCTAAATTCAATTAAGGCTCTTAGAGGATTCTTGAGACTCACTAATTATTATTGAAAGTTTGTGAAGAACTATGACAAAATTAGTACTTCTTTTTAAGAACTATGACAAAATTAGTAATTCAATTAGTACTTCTTTGACATCACTTTTGAAGAAAGATGCAGTTTATTTTTTATTTATTTTTTAATTAAATTTGGGATTATTATTATTATTTATTTTTTTATTAGAAATCCTAAGACTAAAGATTAAATAACCATATATATATATATATATATATAATGTCTTTGGTTATTTTTGTAAATATCACTCAAATCTTTTGGTTAATTTGAAGATTGATCCTTCTTAAATAAGAAATTCTTTTCCTTGGAACGTGCTGCTGATCTCTTGTCCAGGTTTACAACTCATCTGTTGGTTCTTTGGATTGCGATTAGAGCTCGATGATCCGGTGAAGACTGATATATGACTTTCTTTATTTTCTCCATCTATTTTGATAATCTCGTTGATGTTTTACCCTCTATTCTTGTTGATTCTTGACATCCCTTTGATTGGTCAATTATAGTTAGATGAAACGAGTAAATTTAATCATCATCTTTTATCCTCGGATTAGATTTTTTTCCGTAAATCTCGAGTTTTCTTAATTTTATTTTCCCTTTTGAGGAAGTATGAGGAGGAATAAAAAAGATCGTCGCTAGTTTGGTCTTGTAATTGCAATCCCCTTCTTCTTCTTCTTCTTCTTTCAGTAAAAGTTGATTTCTTTTCGCTTGATCGGTCAGAGATTAAAAAAAGGTAGTTAAAATCTGATAGAAGAGTTCTGTTCTTTGCAGATTACCTAACCAGTAGCGATTCCTCCCTCTTCCATTGCCAACGGCGCAAATGCTGTAGCTGCGCAATCTGCTGGCAGGTAGATGATGAAGATGGTTATATTTTTTGAAGGAGATGAGCATGTAGTGCTTGTGATTCTATTCGACTTTTAAATCTGAACTAAAGCATGCTTGTTCTGCTCTATGAAACCTTTGATTGAAAGCATGCTGCATCCTGCTTTCTGATTGGGAACGTATGTCGTTGTAATGCATTCTGTCGTATGACATTTTGGCTTGGTGTTTGAAGAACATTTGGATCAAGGAATGTTACTTGATACATCCATTGCCTACCTTTCTGTCAAGATCAAGAATTTTGAATCTTTACCCCTGAATTGAGTACAACCTACCTTGACAATTTTTGTACCGTAGATGTCAAATAATCAACGAAACCTTGACGATATCATCTTTGTGGGTAAGGCCCTCTTTTATGTTCATGGATATTTGTGAAAACTGCTGCCTTAAATTTAGAGATCTGATGGGAGCTTAGGCTAGTTGGATGTTTCCAAACCTTTTATGCACAATTAACAGTTGTCCTTGTATGAGCATGTGAAGAATGAAGAATGTCATTGATATAATTTAATCAATTTGTAGTTAAAGATTGAGACAGTGTGGTATGGCGAATTTGATACAGATTCAGATTCAATTGGTGAATAATATGTGTGAAATGTCCAACTCAAATACTAGCGTTTACTAGATTCCATTCCCAAATATGGAAATGGATTTTGTTGGGCTATATAAATTCTTCAGATTTTGATACATAAACTCACTTGGGTTGGACAAAGCTTGTCTCCTTCCTTGAATTACCTATTATGGTGTTTACAAGATCCATCAAGTTTTATCCTATTGTTCAAATTTGGTTACAACAGATAAATTAAATGTGCTATCTGGATATCTCTATGAAATTTTCTTTCAATGTATGAAAGAATAACCATATAGTATTGTCAAATTTTAACTATCTTGATATCGGAGAAATGTGTGTGCGCACACACATATATATATAATATTAGTTTGTCATTTTTGATAAGTATGAAAACCTAAGAGTCCAGCAAATGTGGTAATATTATCAACATGCATAATCTTGTCCTTATATAGGATGCACAAACAAGGTTTTGTAATCTATCACAACCACCCCCAAGAGCTAAAAAGTTGATATGACCAAAAGACAACTAGTTCCATGTTTATCTTCTTTGTCATGGTCACTTATTTTATTCCTGTGAAATGCCATACCTTAGCCTCACCCATCGAGCATATGGTATTGTATGCAGTATCAATATTACGATGTATATGCAGCAAATTCCACATTATGGGATCTATTTGATATTGGGCCGCAAACCATGTCAAATGAAGCTGCTAAAATCTCCACAAAATATCAAAAATCAATTTCCTTCGGACGAGGAACTTATAGGAAGAAGCTTCTCTATCAGATTCTCTTCCCATATATATGTGTCAATTCTCGTAGGACATTGATAATAGTTGGCCATCGGTACGAGTCTAACTCTGCATTATATTTATTGGAGGTTTTTTTATTCATTTTTGGGTCTATTTGATCTTTTCATGAGAACTCTTTTAAACCTTTCTACATATTAAGGGACTATTTATTCTGCTGTCCTTCCAAGCTCAAGAAGTTCAAGGAAAGTTCCAAAGAAAGACGACAACAAGGCTACGAGAGAGAAGATGAAACGAGACCAATTAGCTATTTCTGGAGTTGCGTCTGTCACTTGGTAAGTTGCCATGGTGTGGACATTTAATCAACACTTATGTAGAAAAGTACCAGGTAACTTGGCTAAAGAGAACTGCTTTTCCTTGCATAGTTGTAGCATACGGAGAAACAGAACACTGAATGTACAAGAGTGTCAAATAAACTTGTGGTGGAGCTCCATGTAATATTTCTTTCTCCTCTCTTTCCCTATAAGCTGGTAATAAACACACTCAGCCACAAATTCCCAGTAACCAAGAAAGACCACACCACCTGTTATGTTTTTCTGTCTCAATTCAAAGATAATGGAAAAGCCTCTATCGCTCGGTTATTGCGGCATCCCCTTGCACAAGTAGAAGCCCTAAGAAAGGAAAATGTTGCTTTGGTGAATAAATCTCGCTGTGTAAGTACTTCTAATTGAAAATAAAAATTTATACTCTTTCAGTTAAAATAATTATGTCATGCAATCACTTTACTTTGGTTTATGAAATTAATCCAAATTTAGAAGCATGTAAAATAATTCAAGTTGTTCTATTTTATAGTTATAATATTGTTTTCAGAAGGATATATTGTGCCAAACTGAATTCTAGTCAAGTAGTTTAAAGTTTGTGTAGATAGCTTTTGTAGCGTGTGCAAACCAAAAGTCAATCTTCCGTGCTATTGATTTATCAGGAGAATTATCTTCAGATTGTGCATTGAAGCTTAATTTTCTCTTTCAATCTTAATTCTTTCGGTTTTGGGGCATGTTTGGTGTGGTTCCCTCCAACCTTGTTGGAAAGATGAATTGCTCGTAATAAATGCTTTGTTTTCTCTGTTTATTTTGGAATATTTGATTTTCTGATATTTTTAAAAACTGTATGATGTACTAGTTGCAAGTTTTACAATTTAAATGATGGTTTTGAACTATATAGAAAAGTAAATTGAAAGGTACAAAATAATATGAATTAGGTATTTACATGGTGAAAACAATTGTATCATCCAGAACACAGTTTATCATCTCTTCCACGTAGAGAGACTTAATAAAAATCAAAATAAAAAATAAATGGATACAGCCCATATAATTTATGGACAAAAGGATCAAGTTTGATATGAACTTTTTTTTTAATCTTGGACTGAAGCAGGTTACTGGGAGAAGAATGTGCTGCAAGATGAGAAGAATGTCCTGAAATCAGAGGTTGAGCAATTGCAGAACGAGTTACATGAGAAGATGAAGTGTGATCCTATGGCAGAGTCTCATGACAAATTAGACTATACTTCTCCAAATCTGCCTCAGTCCTTGAACACCACAATTCCAATGCAGCGACAGCCTGTTGGCCCTCTATGACATTACCTCAATTCACTTACGGAGGTTGGAATATAAGAAACTTGGTCATTTGAGCTCCTTTCCAGAAACCTAAGAGAATCACATGAAGCGCAGCATAGTAGCGGCAGCAGCGGCAACAGCACGTCTAACAGTAGGGAAGAAGGTTTAGATAAGGCATAAGCCAGAAAAATGATCCATCTAAAAGATATACATTATCAGTGATTTACTAGAAATTGTAATATCTATTGGTCTAAGGGCTCAAGAATCCCATGATTACTACAATATTGCTGTTAGAGAGATATCATTATCCTTTTTGGTTGTCAAATGAAACATCTTTGAGCAAGTAGTTCTCGGCTCTAAGTTTTGCCGTCTGCCATTGTTATCCACTGTTGATATATAATTTGTGCTGTTCATCTGGACTTGTTTGCTGTTCTAAACAGAGATAAGCTTCTGTTTCCTACGGAGCATGTTACACTAATGTTTTGTGAATAATGTTTGTGTTGTATCATCAGAAGTCACTGCTGGTGTTTGATAACAAAATGGTAATAATAAATCTCGATTCATTCTAGATGTATCCAACCCGATTATTCCAGGATTCAGATAAATTATATCCTCTGTACAAGCTTTCCATCTATGATTACGACATGATAACTAAATAATATTTCCATACATCCACATTTTAAATAAGTGATGGAAAACAATAATCAAATAGTCTATCCACTTTGACCTATGGATGCTGATGATGTACTGTTAATATAAAATATATGAGAACCACAGCAATCCAATACCTTGAGATGAATGCAAAACACGAGTCCAGCTGGAACTACAAGCAAGAAGTGAAAACTAATTAAGCAATCAAATCATGCGCGATAAAGAAAAATCTTGGAGTTGTCACGGAACCATACAATAAGGTCTAACAAAGTCAGTTGGCTTCAGCTTATATACATGTATCTCCAGTAATAACATAAAGAACAGAGCCAGATCTGACAAACTCTTATTCTCTAAAACTAACAACAAGAACTATAATTTACTTCATAATTATTTCGGCATCAAGCGGAACATAAATGATAACAGCTAGCCACTAAGGGAGGCTGTCAAGAATGATTCAGATCTTATATGGACAGTCTTGACCAGACCCCCATTCCACCTAAAAAGGGGTATTGATGACTTCATTGATACAGATAAAACCAGTCTAGCAGTAGACAAAAAAGTGGACGACAACTAAGAATTGGAACATCTTTGAGCATGTGAGTGGACAAAAGACCGAGAGGTGGGACATCCGTGAGCATGTTGCACTACTCATCACTGCTGCTTACAGTATATAAATCATTTTAATATTGCACGGATGTTTCGAAAGGCTAACTATTGAAAGCATTAACGAAGAATATTCAACAACTTCGAGGCTGTGAGATATATCACTTCTGGATGATAATAACAGAGTACTTACTGGTTACAGCCTTTTGAGAATATTCAATCACTCATGTTTGGCAATAGGATGCTCATTATCATACGATAGGCGCACTCCAAGTGATCTCCAAACCACATTATCATACAAATAAATTGAACTTTGTTAGACACAAGGCCACAACATCGAGTACATCAACAGAAATCATTCTTCTTCTCCGAGAATCTAAAATCTTTCCTTCAGTACCACCAACATGACACAAGTTCAAACCTAATGGTGAACAATCCAAATCACATAAATTTAGAGGTACACATGATTAGTACACGCAATCCTAATACAATCCACGATCTTTTCATCATCAAACTTCGTCTTTGGCGATACCTGAACTGGATGAGTACTTATTGTTTCTGCACATTCACGACGCCAAACCAGCGAGAACAAGTATACACGGAGCAAAATGCTTGCAGACCTGTGAGCATCAGCAGCAGAATGGCAGCCACAAAGGTCAGAACCTGCCATGAACTGAACACATACTTCTTCATGAACCTTCCCAACTTCACCCTCCACCTGCTGTTGTGGTACTTGTTCACGTCCTCTATAACCTTGTCCAAGAACGCCACCCTCGTCAGCCTCACCGATCTGCTCATCCCGTTCCAAAGCTTCGCCACTTGTCCATCGCTCTTCATCCGGTTCAGCACCACCCCTCTTTCCCTCAGCAGCTTCACGTCTTCGTCGGTGTCGATGATGCCGTTCATCAGCTCGGTGTACCTGGTGAACACCAGCGGCCCCGTTGCAGCAGAAGCTTCGTACGCCACCAGGTTTCTCAGAATGACTTCGGTGTTCACGTCCAAGCTGACGGTGGGGAGGTAGAACGTCACTGCCTTCACATCGAACGCGATCGTTGTCAGGTCGCCATGAGTCGGCAAGAACTTTACGCCGGCGTCGATCAGCTCGGTCACCGAAGGAATCATGATCTCTTCCACCAGTGGTGGTTTGTGGATGCTGTTGGCGGAACTTGGATCTTGGGCCCGGGAGCTTTCTTCTCCCTGGAAGGAGAAGAAGTTCTCGACCGGCTGCTTCACGATCGAGAAGCCCGGGAGGCTGGTGAGGATCTTCCAGGGAACCTGCACCACGAGCTTGACGGGCCTCGACACGATGACGCCCTTGATGAAGCGGATTGGAGCTCCGTTGAGGCTCGATCCAATCTTCCAGACCGCATCGAGAAGCTGCCTGACGTAGCCGGAGTTCCCGTACGTCTGCTCCTTCGGCGCTGCCTCGTCGTTCTGCTCCTCGATCTCGTTGTCGTCGCCGTCGTCGTCGGATTTAGGGACGAGGACATAGTAGAGTAGCTCCAACAAGTGGGCGTGCTGCGCGACGTCGATGCAGGGGAAGTTGTCCATCAGCTTGAAAGGGGAGAGCTCCTTGAGCAAGCCGGTGAGCATCTTGGTCAGCGTGCCGTCAGCGACTTCGATCGAGGAGCATTGCAGCTCCAGGATCTTGCGCAGCAGGAAGAGCGGGATTTGGTTCTCCAGCATCATTATGTCTCTCAATATCACGTTGTGCGCCGACTTCCTCCCCGTGTAATCCACCAAGTGGGACATCCGAGAAGACAACCTTCTGAGCACCTTACCTTCTCCTTCTCCTTCTTCTTGGACAGCATAAACTTGCAGGAATTCAAGCAAGAACGACGCATCCACCGCCATCATCCACGCCAACGTATCTCCATTGAAATCAAGGTACCTGTAAACAAGACTCGTTCAGTCTGATATATCCGAGTTAGCATCGCTGGCAGCAGAGGAAAGACTGGGGACCTGTGGTAATGGGCACGGATCTTGTGCTCGAGCTTGGTGAATTGCTCGATGAGGTGCTGCAACTTGATGGTGTGGAATTGCTTCTGCGTCCTCCTCGCGGCGGCGAGCTTGTAACGCTCCATCTCGTACAGCTCGGGGCGCCAGTGGTGGTATGGCCCCACGGCGATCAGCTGGGGGACGTACGCCTCGGGCTTGGTCACCTGCAAGCATTTGGGGACGTTGAACACCGACACGGGGATGCCCATGTCGTCGTCGTGCTCCTCCTCCAGCGTGTGGCGTATCTGGATCACCCACCGGAGTTCGTCGAAGTGCGGATAGTGATGCGTGTCCGTGGAGGCCGTGGACTGGGTAGAGGCCATGCTCATGCTCTGATCCTGCTGCAGATCGCTACGGGCTCTCTGGCTTTCTGCTGCTCGGTCTCAGAAGCATCATCAAGCAACTCCTTGGTGGTACTATCATCAAGGAGAGCAGGTCTGGCCTCGCTTATCATGTGCTAGAAAGCTTCTACATCAGCTTATTTGGCTCTGATCCAATGTTGGAAGCTATGTTTTCTCTACCATCTTTCACAATGGTTGGCCTGTAATCGTCACTGATCAATTAATTGGCTCCTCATGGAAGAAAAAAGTCTTCGACGCCATGAAGTTGTCCTTTTCAGAGCAAATTCTATAGGCAATCTGGTCCAGCCTCATTCAGCTTTTCCTGCAACTTTACAGATGGCTAAGGGGAGAGAAAATACTATTGAATCTGCTGAACGTCCCAAGCCAGTATAATTTCAATGTGCTGAACGTCCCACTGCTTTGTAAGACAACAAACAAGAAAAAGCAGGATAATAGCTTAATTACCCACAAGATTGTAGCATCATTATTTTCTAAAAAATAATATATATTTCTCTTAAATTAAATTTATAGCATATATTATTGTTATATAAAATTTTCAGGTTAATTTACCACTCACATTCATGTTAATTTTAGGTTGATCAATGAAATGCTAGAAGATTATGACATATTTTTGATGATTTAATAATATGTTATTATAAAGAACATTTTGTTTGTAACGTTGTCTAAAATTATGAGTTAGCGTGTGTTGTTATAAATGTTAAAAGATCTCTATTGAAAGCTTATAATATCAAATGTGAAGATTTTATATTGATATGAACTTACAATAAATAATTTATTTTTATGATTATGATATTTTCATTGGATCTTGATAGTCTATAAGTAATTATTTTGATGTGGCATTAGGTTTTATGAAGTTGTCAAGTGATGTATTGTATGATTATAATCTACATAGGTTTTATAGTATATGTGTGAATGAGAATTAAATGCACCTGATGTCCTTAAGTTTTGTGTTATGGATCTTGAGTTTGGATATATGGATAGTTGAAAAATATTCTTAGTATAAGATATGTTTGCATCTCTATGATGTTATCTTGGAAGTGTGACAAAGGTGGTATCAGAGCCACTTGATGATCACTAGGATATAGGATATATTAGTTGTGTTGTATCCTTTAAGATCTAGTGAATTATCTAATGATCAATGGAATGCTTTTTAGAGTTTTAAAAAAGTTAGGACAATTTGAGTATTTTTAGAAAAAAATAATGAAAAATATTACTTATATGATTGATGATGAATCTAGAAAGGTAAAAAGGTTTGAAAGAAACATAAAACCAACTATAAAAAGTCATATTTCAATTTAAAACTCAAAACATATGTTGATGTAGTTGATAGATTTATGATAATTAAAAGAAACATTGAGGAGATTCAGAAAATCAATGACCAGAATACTAAGGCCAAATTCACCAATAATAAGATTGGAAGAGGAAATAAATTAGAAGTTTGTAACAAGTGATTTAAAATATCTAGATTTGAGAGAAAGGAAGTCACAATACAGGTTGATTGATCATAATAGAGGACTAAATTATGTGAAAAATATAGGAGAAATCATGAAATAAGTTAGTATTTTTTGAGTGACTAGAGCTTGTTTAGCTTATGGAAAGTGGTTCATTCGTGAAAGATTACCATTTTTGAATTAGTACTTTCATAAAACTTCCGACGATTAGAAAATTTCATTTGATAAAAATGTATCAGAAAGATGTTTAACTTGAAAATGTTCATAAGAGTAATTAGCATAGTAAGCAAGTAAATCAGTTAGCAATATGAATGAAAAGCATAATAGAAATACAAACTAAGTTTTATAGTGATTCGGTCATTGCGACCTACGTCTACTCCTGATTCCTCTTCCGTCAAGGCCACCGTCGTTCACTAATGATCTTTTTTCAATGGGTGAAGATCAACTATCCTCTTAAACTCTTTCTCCTTTTCATAGGTTTAGGAAACAACCTTTAGAAGCCTCACACATTTCTTAGACTAAGTCCGAAACTTAAAGAGAAGGATACTTAATACTTTTTCAACTTAGAATAACAACCCATTTCTACTTTTTCTTCTTGCTTGCCCAAGCAGAAAAGAGTGGAGTATTTATAGACCCTAAATGACTTCAAAAATGAAGCAGAAAAGAGTGGGGTATTTATAGACCCTAAATGACTTCAAAAATGGAGCAAAAAAGTGTCACATCCCTGATTTCTAGAGTACTAGGGGTACCACCGCTAGTACTAGGCAGTATCACCGCCTAACACACTGACATTGGGCAATACTACCGCCTAGTTTAGCAATACCACTGCCTGATAGTCTCGGAGACTAGGCTTTTGAATTTTCCAGCTCATAGGCGGTTCCACCGCTAGTTTGGCGGTGCCATTGCTTGACCAAACTTTTGGGTCACTGAATAAGCCTTCCTCTTAGCCCAAAATAGTCCCAACTTAGACCTAATAGGCTCCTAATTGAGTTGGCAAGGTTACACCCGAAACCAACTCAATTATGACCTAACTACAACCAATTAAGACAACTGATTATAAGACTAGAATTCAATATTGTCTGACATGTCATTAGTTCATCCGATGCTTCGTTCGATCCTTCGACACATCCTCCTCTCTTTTAGCATATTGCCCAATTGACATGTTGACCTCCCACAACTTCCGATCTACTTAGTGCAATGTTTGATCCTTTGGCCTGATGCCCGAACTCATGACATAAAGTCCTTTTGCTAGCACGTCGACCGATCCTCCGACCGACGTCTAATCTTTTGACATGTTCACTCTGGCCCAATGTCCGATTCTCTTATTTTAATCAATTTGTC
Source organism: Musa itinerans (assembly GCA_001649415.1). NCBI lineage: Eukaryota > Viridiplantae > Streptophyta > Magnoliopsida > Zingiberales > Musaceae > Musa > Musa itinerans. Next base: position 23,970 of record LVTN01002320.1, read on the forward strand.
TTTCCATGATTGAAGATAGTCCTACGTCACTCAAATGCACATTAGATCATAACTTTATCAATTGATTTCATTATCAAAATCCGAGATTCAATAATCTCCCCCTATCAATATACCATATTTAAATAAAATATTATTTAAATAAATGATAACCTTCTAATCCAAGTTGAAACAATTTTAATCATGAATCACATCATATGTAATACATCATACACATAATCATAATAAAATCATGAGTATTATATATATAATCATAATTTTAAAACATCAAAGTGCATCATACCATGCATGATTCATCATCATAATTTTTTCCCCTTTGCCATCAACAAAAAGGAGAAGTGCAACTAGCAAGTTTTTAAGCTAGCAATTTAGTAAGATTTACATCACTTTAGAACATGCAAGCTAACAAGTTGGCAAATGTTACTTCTCTTTGAAGTATGAAGGCTAACAAGTTTTGCTTCTCTTGAGATGAGTAAGCTAACACTTTTCTCTTGAGATGTGAAAGATAGCAAGTTTCTGATTCTTTAAAATGTGCAACCTAGTAATTTTGATTTCTTTTGCAATGTGCAAGCTATTAATTTTTGCTTCCTTTTACAAGCTAGCAAGTTTTCTTTCTTTGAAATGTGCAAGCTAACAATTTTTTTTTTCTTTGTGATGTGTAAGCTAGCAAGACATTCTCCCCCTTTGTTATTGTCAAAGAGAAGGGAAGAATATAATAGTAAAATTTTTCTCTTTTTTACATTAATGATTCAATTATATCATGATATATATAAATCATAAATACGAGGCAACTGTATATAATAAAATTCAAGTCATAACATCAAGAAGTCAAGTGACATATCAAGATTAATTTGAATACATCTCTTCTTTAGAAAATACCAAGAAGACTCATAGGGGGACAATTAATGAAAAATCTTTGATTCATAATAAATCTCAAATCATAAATATCAAGTGAAAGAATCAAGATTTGTTTGGATGAATCTCTTCATTAGTGAAAGAAAAAATCTTGATTCATAGAAAACTTTCAAGTTGTAATCAAAAGAACAATCATGATTCATTTGGATAATTTTCCTCTTTAGTAAATGACAAAAAGAAACATAAGAGATTAAATAAGAGATCTTGATTCACAAAAACAATCTCAAATATCAAATATCGAGAAATCAAGATCATGATTAGAATAACAACTTCTCTATAGCGAAGAGAAGTATAGGAGAACTTGATTCATGCATAAGAAATCTCAAGTCATTAAGATCATGATTCATAAAAAAAATTTCAAGTATCAAGTGTAAGATTTGGATAAAACTCATTCAAATTAAAATCATCAAATTTTCAAAATCACTTTCAAGAGATTCAAAATGACATAAATAGATTTTTCAATCTCTTATTGAAAACTCGATAGGATAAAGAAATTTCCAAAAAAAAATGCATTCCCTTTTTAGTTTTAATTTGTGTGATGCCCTAGTCTTTCATACAAAAGTATTACATTATCTTTTGAAAACGAAAGGCAATACGCAAATCATCAAGACACATTATTACTTCATGCAAGGTGTTAACATGAAATTGTTATGATCAAATTTTTAAATTTTCAAAATCACTAGAAAGAGAAGCATGACCCCCCCCCTTTTTTACATTTTATATTTCTTTTTAATTTAAAAATAACTCATGAAATGCATCAAGTAATTTCATAGTAAAGTAAAGGGGTTTTGGTTGAGTTACTTAGCTCATTATCGAAAGCCATTAAGGCGTAGTTCACCATATTGCCTTTGTAGGTTTGCTCCTTATCTTCGGATGTATTCGATTTGTCCCATGTCGCCTTGAATACTTTCTTATTTATTTCTGTGAGCACATTCTTCTTCAGTTGCAGACATTCGCTTTTAAAGTGCCTTGGCTGATTGTATTCATAGCAAGTTATTTTTTTTTAAAGTTTATTTTTATTCTTAGATTCTTATTTTATGAATGTTAGGATCGGAGCGGCACTAAGAGGGGGGGGGGTGAATTAGTGCAGCGGATTAAAACTTATAAGTTCGAAAATGATTCCGTAAAATGCAAGGGGATTTTGTTTTGATAGTAGCTTGAGTAAAGTAAAAACCAGAAATTTGCTGTTGCGTAGATAATGATTGCAGAAAGGTAAGAACTCACACATTCAATGAACACGCCAATTTAAAGTGGTTCGGTCAAATGACCTACATCCACTTGCGAAGCCTTCTTCGGTGAGGCTCCCAACTTCCACTAGCAAATCTCTTGAAGGGGAAGGACAAACACCCCTCTTACAACTTTTACAAATGGTTCACACTCTTACAAATTTTTGAAGAGAAAGAAGGAGGTGAACACTCAAGCAATTGAAGAGAGGACTTGCTAAAGACTTTCCTAAGACTTTTAACTCAATCTATTGCTTTCACAAAAGTTGT
>LVTN01002322.1:3019-16469 GCA_001649415.1 Musa itinerans
CTCGCTTATACAATGAGACTGACCACCAAATGCGATGTGTATAGTTTTGGGGTGATCACAGTCGAATTGCTAGTGGGAACTTACCCAGGAGAAATCATTTCTACCCTATCATCTTCCTCCGGACAAGGCCTGTTTGTGAAAGATATATTAGACCAGCGTGTATCACTTCCGGTTGACCAAGTTGCAGATGAAGTAGCTGCAGCTTTAACATTGGCGATCCATTGCGTGGACATCAACCCAGAAACTCGCCCGACGATGAAGCAGATCTTTGAAAAGTTATCGGCGCAGCCGAGCCCGGCATCTCTCCATGCATTGAAGTTTTCTGATTTGATGACTCGAGAAATATGATCAACCAAATGGACTTCGCTTCCATCCGTTGCATCTTTTATTGGCCATTGAAATGTTTGATCTGTGTGTACTACATGGTTTCCTTGCTAAGTTTCTGTTGCTGGTAAAGTTCTTCTGAATCATATAATATTGTTAACATGAATGTAATAAGTTGGTCAGTGTACTGCACATGTGATAGGTCTCAGGTTGGAGCTCATGTTTGAGCGTTATATATGTTATTTGCTGTAATGAAATTTGGTATATATATGTTTATTGTGATATTAATGTATGTTCATATCTTTGTTGTGAATACTATGATGTGTATATATTTATTGTTGTGAACTATTATGCATTACTGTTGTGAATATTGTTATGTTTACTATCATGAATACTGTCGTCAATCTTGTATATGTTTATTATGATTTGATTGAGTGTTGTGAATATTGTTCATATCATGTATAGTTGTTGTGAAAGTTGGATGATTTCTTTGGTGTGTTCCTATGATGTGTACTAATGTGCAGCATATTTGTATCACTAATTACATGTTGTTGTGATCTTAGTAATGATATGCCTAAGATTAATGTTTACTATCAAGGTTTGCAATACCTCGTACCGGTGTTTCAACCTGGGTTCAGTACGGTACAGTATGAGTGTAACGAGTGGTAAACTCAGGTGTACCGAGTACTGCTACAGTGTTACAGTGCACTGCTACAACACACTGCTACAGTGCTACAATTGAAACCGATACGTACCGCATGGTAGTGGGCGGTCCATGTACCGGTAACCTGTCGGACCAGTACGTACCGCCCGGTATGGCAAACCTTGTTTACTATAATATGTATGTGTGTTCCTATCGAATCTAATTGTATGTTATTGTTTTGAAAGTTAAATAATATATATATTTATTGTATCTCTGCTATGATGGGTAATATAGATATTTATTGTGATTTTGGTAATATGATCGTCTTTGTTATCTCATTAAGATAACTAGTAGATTTTTTTATTTTTTTAAAGATTTTAGGATGAATAATTATCGAAATTAGAAAATTTTAGATAGGTAATATGATTGAATGTAATTTAGTTCAAAAACGAGTATAACTTGATCAACTTTTATAAAACTTATCTAAACATCTACAGAAGTACCAGATTGTAAGATGATTAGTATCACTTTTTCAATTCTTTGAGGATTTTAGGATTACAAAATATTAAAATTAAATTTTCTTTTAGTAAGATACTATGATCGAGTATAACTTAATTAAAAAATGAGTGTAACAAGGTCAACTTCCATTAAACATATCTAAACTATCATAAAAAAAACTAAGATATTACTTGTAAGATTATTAGTATATTTTTCTATTTTTGAGGATTTAGGGTTAAAAATTATCAAATTTAGGGAATTTTTTGAAACATGTTGTGATCGAGTATTACTTAGTTTAAAAACAAGTATAACTCAGTCAATTTAACGAAATTTATCCAAACATTCATAGAACTACTAATATATGATTAAAAGAAGATTATTATTTTTTGAGAATTTTAAGATGATAAAATACAAAAAATTGGAGAGTTTTTGACAAGATTCTGTGATCGAGTGTAACTTAGTTTAAAAATGTGTAACTTGATCAACTTTCACAAAATGTATCTAAACTTTCACAAAAGTATTGAAACATGATTATAAGATAATTAATATAATTTTTTTAAAAAAATTAAGGTTGATAAATATTGAAATTGGAGAATTTTTGGAAACATATTGTGATATGAGTGTAACTTAGTTCAAAAACTAGTACCTCAATCAACTTCTAACAAACCTATCCAAACTTTCACAAAAACTAACAAGACATGATTGTCAGATGACCAATATCATTTTTTTTATACTTTTTAAGATTTTAAGATAATAAAATATCAAAATTGGAATTTTTTTAAAACATATTGTGATCTAGAATAACTTAATTAAAAAATCAATACAATCAACTTCTACTCAACTATCCAAACTTTCACAAAACTAGTAAGACATGATTATAAGATGATTAGTAATATGTTTTCTATCTTTTAAGGATTTTAGGGTGACATAACATTAAAATTGAAGAATTTTTGGCAAGATGCTATGATTGAGTGTACCTTAGTTTAAAAACGAGTGTGACTCGGTCAAACTAATAAAAAATAATTATAAGATAATTAATATTAATATTTATTTTTAATAATTTTAGGATGATAAAATACCAAATCAAAGAATTTTTAGCAAGATGTTATAATCAAGTGTAACTTAGTTAAAAAATGAATATAACTGAGTCAACTTTCACAAAACATATTCAAGCTTTCACAAAAGTACTAGATGAATGCCAAGACGAGTCTATACATTCACAAGGAATTAAATATGATATCAATTGGGTTGGCTTTGCTATAATGCGAAAGTCGAGTCTTAGATTAAATCTCAACTCAAGTCGCATGGTTTTGCCAAGTCCATTAGTGTTCGATCCGGATTTAGTGCAACCCGGCCCATATTGTTGGCCTATTCTAGAGTTGCCACCATGAATCAGATTAAGGAGTGTGGCAACCAAGCAATAGGATGGTAGCCACAGGACGTGAAATAGTGATCACTTCGTTACATGCGCAAAGTACGTTATCTATTATGGACGTGAAATTATGATAGGTTGATGTCATGTAGAATGGGTTATTCATTGAAATGTTTCATCAGATATACATTTTTCTTCTTTCAATATGATCTCAGGAATTCATTTAGGTTTAACCAAAATATTTGTTTTTTCATTTTTAAGTTTTGGTACGACCATGATTTGAGATAATCTTTAGAGAGAACTAATGTAATGTCACACTAGTTACTCTTGTTTTAAATTGTAACATGACTCTCCTCTATAGCGGAAGAATTTGTTGAACTTAATAAGATAAATTTGACTTGACTTGAAATATGCCCTTATATAAGTTTTTCTTCTCTAAATATGTTTGATGAATTAATATGATTTACTTGACTTTGAGTTGTCATATTATAAAAGTTTTATTATATGATTGGCTTGACATGACTTGACTTGGGTTGTCCTATTATAAAAGTTTTATTAAATAGTTAACTTGAATGATTGACTTGACTTGACTTATTCATAAGATAGTTTGTACGTGAAGGTTAAAAATAATGGAAAATAACATCAACTTTTGAAGCCATCACATATAGTTAGAGAAAAGAGTACGATGAATTCTTGAAATTTTTTTTATTTTTTTTGGCTTTTCTCAATAGCTATTACTTTTTTATATTTCACAAAGAGTATCCTATTTATCATAATCCTTGAAATATTTTTATATGAATCGATCGATAGGTAAATCAATTAAATTCCTAAATTACAGTACTGTTAAAACTAAAGTGTTTTGAAAAGTTTATTAAAAAATACTATAACTGATATATAAGTCTTTATATTTGGTTGCTCTTGTTCATAAACTAACAAAAATATTTATTTGAAATCATATTTTTTATTTGAACGGTTTCATTTATATGTACTACTATTTTATGATTGTTCTTGTTATTTTCTTTCTATTTCTTCTAAAGTTGTACGAATTATAATTTTTCTAAATATGAAGTTTTTTCTGAAAAAAATTAATTAACAAAATGAATGGGTAAAAAAGTCACTTCAAAGATCAAAGGTAATAAGCAAAAAAGGATTCAAGGCCACTCCCAAAATTATAGATAGATATATTCTAGCATGAATTGCTAAATATGTGTGATAAAATAAGAGTCAATATGCTATCACGAATGACAGTTGCTGCCAAGAAGAGAACCCTTTGATGCTTTAAATATTTTTAATCAAAAAATTACATATCACTAGTATCGAGACACAAAATGAAATCAATGCCTCTATCTTTGTTTTTTATTTAAGGAACATCATAGTTAAATTTAAGTCACTCAGATTATGACATCGACCAAGAAATCTCTAAGTGAGATCTTCCCCTAAAACCCTCAGGAGTATAGGCTTCCTCGTAGTTAAAGATAGAGAAAATCATCCTAAGATGATGTTATTAGGAGAAGTTTTGCATTGTTTGAAGATCTAGTTATTTTTAGCCCTCCAAAACCACCAAAGGATGCAACCAAGGCTCTCAAAGTAGATGAGGCTTTAGAGTCAACCCTTCATGGAGCTAGGTATCGCCGTGTCAAGTATCAAAGGAAGAAAAAATCCAAAGTTGGGTTTCAAAGGATTTCCATAGTGTAGCTATTGTAAGGTAGAAGAAGAAGAGGTGATATTGAAATTCCCATTAGTATTGAGCAGAAATGATATGAATTAGAGGTAGAAAAATCAAATATAATAAATCTATTCAAAGTGAGGAGGCAATGGTGTAACAACTTGTAAGAAAAAAATTTGTTCTAGTAAACTAGAAGCTGCCATAATCGAAACTACTAATCCCCATGAGAGGGAGATTAGCCCAAGTCGAAAAGTAATAAGTAAGCCTAAAGGATGGTAAACCTTTATTATTGGGGTTTCAAAATAAAAAATCATCATTACGTGACAAGAAAAACTCAATAAGAGAGATTTTCTTTACAAGAGGGGTACCAAACAAAAAAAAAATCCATCGACCAAAAGATCAAAAACTTTTACATTAGAAACCATGGCATATATATTTAAAAAAGTCAATGTTAAAGCAAGAGTAGTATAAAAAAAATAGCTAGCATGAAACTTACTAATAGAAGAACCATCTCTCATAAATTTGTAAAACTCAGGTTTCAAGAGATCTATAACTTGCATAAATAATTTCTAACACAAGTTAAAGATATAAGAAGTGATGTTCCAAGGTTGGACAATACCATACCTTGTGTAGGCAACTATGATCGAGATGGTATCAGTATTATTCAAGTGCTAGGAGATTCTTTTGTCCTATAAAGTAAATCTAGTAAAGTGTATATCCTTAATGCCCCGCCTATCAAGAGACTTAGGCAGGGTGATGTTCTAGGAAAGCAAGCAAAGGAATTTCTAAATTAATGAAGAAACTTTATTAATAACAATATAATAAAACTAGAAAACACTCTTATAGTGTTTGGGAATAGAGTTAAGTATAAAATTAATCAACATGACACCGTGAGCTTGAGGTAGTAAGGAGCCCTACCATTGACACAGTTTGTTGGTGTTAAGCTGAAGGACAATATCCATAGCTAAAATTGGAATATGACGAGGAGCAATCAGAGTGCCAAGGTATTTAAAGAAAAAATTATCTTTTTGGATTTAACACTGGTTGTAAATTACCCTTTTTAGTAACTCAATAGATATATTTAGGGGAGAATATTCGTATTAATGAATGTTAAGCTTTTGATTGGTAAGTAATTCATAGCGATTATGGATGTTAAGGATGGAATCACAAGGATTTTTATTTTCATGAAAGCAAAGTAAAATGTCATCAACAAACAAACATCAAATGGTATATCTTAAAAGAATGTTTAGAAGAGAATGAAGTAATATGATTGGATTCACAATCATTAGTTAAAAGAGAGGAAAGAAGCTGAGGAGTAATAATGTAAAGGTAGTGATATAGGCTAAAAAACTTTTAGAAAAGGAGGAGAGAGAATAATTAATCAAGCAAGAGGAGCTAGGAGATGAAATACAAATAGAAATCTAGTTAATAAACAATAAAAAAAGTTAGCCAATTGAAGCATTTTAATAATGGCCTATCAAGAGAGCCTATTAAAGGTTTTTTCCATATCAATTTTAATTATAATATAAAGGTTTTTGGCTTTATCATGATAAGTAGAATGAACCACTTCCTGGCCACAAGGCTGTTATTATGAATGCTACATCGAAAAATGAAGATAGATTGCTTTTTAGAGATAGGATTGTTCAAAGTAACTCTTAAATATATTGGCAAAGACTTTTATTAAGATATGATAGTTCATGTTGCATAAGAAGATAAGTCAAAAGTCTTTGTTGTCAAGTAGATTAGGATACTCAAAAATAAAAATAAGGAATATTTTGGTCCAATCATAAGGAAGTAAAGCATGCTAATGAAAGCAATTAAAGGCTTGAAGGAGGAAAGAGAAAACAATGACCCAACAATTTGTTTGGATCAACATCGATAAATCTTAAAGTATTATAATAATAAATTTGGTAAAACTATAATTTCATTTTAGGAAGTTGTTTCTTATGAAAAGAAGATATTTACGGTCTGAGATTTCTGTGGCAATAGAGAAACCCCATCATCTTCTCATTCTTCATGCTGATCCAAGCCACGTTCTCTAGTGTTGTTGGCTCTCAACTACCCCCTTTGTTCTCTCAATTTTTGGTTCCTTCGCTCCCTTCCTCTCAACCTTTGTTTTGTCCCTCTCTTGTCCCAACCCCTACTTCCACTTCCCCCTCCCCTTATGTTGGTGCTATTTTCTCGTTGCAACCTTCCTTTGGTGGACACCTTAACATCTATTGGGAAAGTGTTGCCTCTAGGTAGGGTTGACTTGGGGTTGGTCTCCTCTCCTCTATCGTTGGGTTTAATCTTATCAAGTCATCCTCTCATGACTTCATTATCTTTGAGGAGGCCAAAGTAGCATGCCCTTGGACCTATAGCCTTGTTGGTCACTTCCTTAAGCATCCTCTTACTCTTGATGTGTTTCGCACCTCTGTTTTTAAGACTTGGCCTGTGTCTTCCCCCCTGTCATGGACTTAGCTAATGGTTACTTTCTCTTTTGTTTCTCATAAAAGGATGATGTTCTTTTCATCCTTACTGGTGGTCCTTGGGTTGTTCAGGTGAATTCATCCACCTTATGCCATGATGTCCTAACTCTCTAGCCCTTTTTTTTAATGGCTCCTATCTGCATCATTTTCCAAGCCTCCTAATAGAAGCTTGAGAGTCTCATGTCCAATATGTTTATCCTTGGTTGCCCTTTTAAGATAGATGAAAGGTTCATATCTTTTGATTATGGACAATGCGTGAGTGTTTGTGTTAAACTAGATATCTCACTTTAAATGAAGCATGATATTTGGATTGGCCCACTCAATGTTGGGTTTGTTCATATCATCTCCTATGAAAACCTTCCTTATATCTGCTTCTTATGTGGATGCGTTAGTCATAAGATACCCAAGTGTTCTTCCAAACCCTTAGAGGCTCTTTATGGTCGGTAAAACCTAGATGCCCTCGATAATAAGGCAATCGCTTATGTTACCAAAGATTCATATATTGTTGATCCAAAAGGACTCCATGTGACTAATGACTCAATGTCACATGAATGTTGCTCATCTCACTAGTGTTCCAATAATGTCATGTACTAAGGGCGATTGTGCCATTAAGGCATTGACCATTATAGGATTTTTTTATTTCTTCCCTACAACCAGTGAGTGGATCAAGACAGTTAGCATTCAATTTCCCTTGGGAGTTACTTACCATCCCTTCTAACCTTACTTCGAGTTGGATATCCAATAGTTATCATTTGGTTCAAGATATTCTTTTGATCTCCCTTGAGATATGGCCTTTACATCACCTACCACCTCTTCTACACTTGTCCCAAGCTTAGTTACCATGGTGCCCTCTAATGATGTACCTTCGACTTTCAATATCAAGTTTGGCTCCTTGAAACTAGCTTCCATTGGTGCCTCCTTAGTACTCTCTATTGCCATTGCCACCTCAAGCCACATGTCTCTTACCACCACTACTTTCAATCACATGAGGAGGGGTTCCTATAAATCCCCTATGACCTCTCCTCATTCTATCTTTTTAAATCACTTGAAACCTTGATTGGCATTTGCTTTTGCTCCTATCCCTCTCTCAAGGATTTGATAGATAAGGTCAAGCTGATCATTGATTCCATGTCATGCAATCCGCTTAATTTTGTTCCAAGAGATGATACTGTCGTGGCTAAAGAGGTTGTGGTGGATGCTTAGATCGGACACACTTCTTCCAATGACTATACAACAACAAGAGAGAAGGTTAAATTTGTGGTGGTGTTGGACACGATCATAAGAAGAAAGCTTTAGTTGCTTCCTCTTTAGGAGACATTTGAACTAGGGAATATTCCCTCCTCCTCTGCTCCTTCTCTTACTATCTCTCGTATCTTTAGTTGGAACTATAAAAGTCTTCAAAGAGACATGTTTGATATTATCTTGCACATTTATCTAGATCAAACTATCTATATTTAATAGGAAACAAACTTGTTTGTGTCCTGTGCTTAACTAATTATCAAATTTTTGGGAAGACGATGGAGCTCCTTTGCTTTATCTTCAACGGATTTTACTAGCTAATTCCTCTAAAAAATATATTGTGTTAATATATCTGTTCAACATTATCTTTCACATTTATCTAGATCAAACTCTCTATATCTAATAGGAAATAAACTTGTTTGCGTCCCATGCTCAGCTAACTATCAAATTTTTAGGAAGACGATAGAACTCCTTTGCTATCTCTTCAACGGGTTTTACTAGCTAACTCATTCTCTAAAAAGTAGATTGTATCAACACATAGATTCTATCTTCTCGTAAGCATTTTATACATGTCATTTTTCAATTCAAAAACTCTTCTTCGTGGCTTCTCTCAATTATATATGCAAGTGTTTTTTTATTGGAAAGGAAACTTATATGTAGCACATTGAACTTGATAGATCTTGATGATTTTTCATGACTTCTTCTAGGAGATTTTATTTGTATTTTCTTGCCTTAAGACAAACATGAAGGTCATCATCTCATGACTTCTTCTAGGAGATTTTATTTGTATTTTCTTGCCTTAAGACAAACATGAAGGTCATCATTTCTCTTGCTATTTCTACTGTTTAAACTTTCTATAATTTTTAGAAAATGTGAGACTTAAGGATCTTGGTTTCTCTGGCCGAGATAAATATCATCATGTAACAATTGGGAGGGTCCCTTAGTTTGCTTTAGATCATTACTCTATTCTTGTTTTCATCTCTCCTTTACACAAACTTACGAACAAGTTGTTTTGCTTCCAGAATTTTTGGGTTGAACATCCTAAGTCTCATGATCTTATTTATAGATCTTGGTCTCGCTCTTCCTGGTTCACTTCCCCTTTAACAAATATCTCAAATAATCTTGATAGACTCAAGGACCCTATCCTACTAGAATAGAGATCATTTTGGTAGGATTCAAGACCTTCTTGCATCCACTCAAGCTGATACTCTCTTAAACAATGTGATTTTGCTCTTGGTTTTACTAATCTTGAACACTTATTTGTCTTCGTAACAAATATAATGCTCTCCTTAGCCAAGTTAATCTTAAATGGTGGTCTCACATCAAGATTTAATGGATTAATGATAGCGACCTCAACACTAAATACTGCAATGCCCGGGTTGCCATTCGCAGCTATCAAAATCACATTAAGCACCTTTAATGTCCAAAACCAAATTGTCCCGGACCAACACATCATGTCCCTTGCCTGGTCGGCCCACAAGTCTGGCGCTTGCCCGGTCGCCCTCGATAGGAGACCCGCCGGCTCCAAAGCCCGAGCCCGAGCATAAACGTTCGGCTCGCGATCTCCACTTTTGCCCGGGTCGCTCCAGATCGTCCTCGACAGGCGACCTGCCAGCATCGAGACCGCAGCTCGAGCATAGTCGCTCGGCCCATAGGTCTGGTGCTTGCCCGGTCGCCCTCGACAGGAGACCCGCTGACACCAAAGCCCTAGCCCGAGCATAAACGTTCGGCCCCCGATCTCCACTTTTGCCCGGGTCGCTCCAGATCGTCCTCGACAGGCGACCTGCCAGCATCGAGACCGCAGCTCGAGCATAGTCGCTCGGCCCACAAGTCTGGCGCTTGCCCGGTCGCCCTCGACAAGAGACCCGCTGGCACCAAAGCCCAAGCCCAAGTATAAACGTTCGGCCCCCGATCTCCACTTTTGCCCGGGTCGCTCCAGATCGCCCTCGACAGGCGACCCGCCTGCATCGAGACCGTAGCCCGAGCATAGTCACTCGGCCCACAAGTCTGGTGCTTGCCCGGTCGCCCTCGACAGGCGACCCGCCAACACCAAAGCCCGAGCCCGTGCCCGAGCATAAACATTCAACCCACGATCTCTACTTTTGCCAGATCGCTGTCGACAAGTGACCCACCGGCATCCGAACCCGAACCCGAGGATGAGCACAACCGCTCGACCTTTAAATCCGAGTCATACCTCGCGACCGATCTAATGCCCGAAATCACATCCCAGGAACAGTCCAAATGCCCGAGTCACACCTCGCGGTCGACCTGACGCCTCTCTCCGGGTCACTCCACTTCGATTCGCGAATTGCAGCTCTAACCGGGTTGTCGCGGTTCGACCCATGCCAGACCGACCGTCCGATCGATCCGCGATTCAGACCCACGCAAAGTCAGGGGCGGCCAAGACGATAGGCCCCGACTGCCCAACTAGCAGAGTCAATACTGCCCGAGACAATTAGGCGCCGACCCTCTAAAATGCCCCTCGACGAGTCAATTCTGCATTCCCTTCCTAAGCTATCAATACCCCTCCAAACCAGGCATGCCTCCCGGCCCGTTAAGGACCCCTCGGCACGCCTTGGCGGGGGGGAGAAGTGATACGGTATATTTTAGCAGTTTGAACACGTCACCACACACCAAGTCAAAGCCCCATGCCGCACGTCCCGTCCAGGGAGTGCGTACCTAGAGGATACGCCACATGTCCTATCCCGGAGCTAGGGGCAGTGTTGTCTGACGCCGCTCTGCATGTCTCGAAATGGTAGCCTATCAGAAGGGCCGTCCCATCCTTCGAAGACAGCAGCGACGCCAAACCGACGCACCCTCAGTCCTCGCACCATAGTATAAAACCCTCGGTCGGCCTCCGGCCAAGGGGAGGTAAGGAGGATACATAAAAATAATGAAACCGATCCATCTGGTTATTAACTTGTTCATCGGAGGGGTCATAGTCAGGTACCACCCGATGAAGGCTCTTTTACATGAGGGCATCCACTCATCATTGACTGTGAGAGACTCGGCACGTGAGCACGGTGAGGGCGTCCACTCCAGATTCCGAATCTTGATCATTTGGCCGCACCTGCAGAAAATTAATCATCAGCAAAACTCTTCTTATTTTAATGTCACAAAAGCTATTCTTCTTTAACATTATAAAATGACTCCAGTTGGCAAAAGCAATATGCTGAACTTGATAAGATCGGCTGACTTGACTCAGTTGGCAAAAGGAAAAGCTACAAAGTTTTTCTTGTGCTTCTTCTTATATGAGATTGATTTCTCCAAATTATAAAATGACTCCACTTTATGCTTTAACAAATGAAGAGTGATCAGTGATGATTGAAAGTAATGGTTCTTAACCTTCCACCACAGACTGTGCGGAGGGGACAGTATGAGAACGGGTGATACCATCCAGCTTTAGGCCCGCTGGTGAGGATGCTCGAGATTCAAATGTGTCCCACTCGGTTCCCGATAGTTCACATCCATCTCATACATTTTATATAAGGGGGCCCTTTGTTAGCTCGCAGTACAACATCCTCCCCCAGATTAGCTAGACTGCAGTTATGGCATCCCAGCTGCACAACTGGCGGCTCCTCTCCACCACTCTCCTCCTGCTGCTGCTCTCTCTTCATCTTGTCTCAGTGACAGCTTCACTCGGATCACAAGCGAGAACCCTACTCCACTGGAAGTCCACCCTTCACGGCCGGCAATTCCTTGAATCCTGGAATCTCAGCTCTAATCCGTGCAATTGGACTGGAGTTACGTGCAACCTTACGCACAGAGGCCGCCCCGTCATCACCGACATATCCCTGCCGAACATGAGCTTAGAAGGGCCACTCGATGCTCTCAACTTCTCAACGCTGAGATCACTCGTCGGTCTCGACCTCTCCTACAACCAGCTCGACGGCGTCATTCCTCCGACCATCTCGGCTCTCTCCAACCTTGTATATCTTGATCTCATAGGCAACCGGTTCACGGGCAAACTCCCGGTCGAAATCGGCTCCATGAAGGCGCTCCAGTTCCTATATCTCAATAAGAATCAGTTAAGTGGTTCTGTCCCTCCATCCTTAAGCAATCTTACCGGGCTTCTGCACTTGCACCTACGAGATAATAAGTTTACAGGTTTCATACCTGAGGAGCTTGGAAGACTTCAGAAGTTGGAGTATCTCACACTTGGGAAGAACCAACTCTCTGGCTTCATCCCTCCCAGTTTAGGGAACTTAACGAACGTATACCACTTGTCTCTCTACATAAATCGGTTGTCTGGTCGATTGCCTCCCGAGTTGAGCAACATCACAGGTTTGACAGCGCTTCTTATGTCAGACAACTTCTTCTCCGGTGACTTGCTTCCAAACATATGCAGAGGAAGAATCCTACAGTATCTCGCACTGAGCAACAACAGATTAAGAGGTCAACTTCCCGAGACCTTAAAGAACTGTACGGGATTGCTCAGAGTCCGTCTCGAGCAAAACCAACTCACGGGGGATGTATCACAACATCTTGGAGTGTATCCACATCTTTCTTATATGGATTTAAGCTTCAATCGGCTGTCAGGTGCACTCTCACCGGACTGGGGAAGATGGGACAATCTCACCTTCCTGGCAATCTCAAATAACAACATCACCGGAGCCATTCCACCAGAATTCGGCAAGCTAAAAGGACTACGAGAACTGGACCTTTCTTCCAACTACATACAGGGGGAGATTCCAAAGAGCTTGGGCAGGTTACCTCATCTCTACAAGCTGAACCTGAGCTGCAATCGACTCGGCGGAGAGGTACGAATAGAGTTTGGAAGGATGCCCGACCTTGAAATCCTTGATCTATCAGTTAACAGCTTGACAGGAAGAATACCGTCTCAAATAGGCAATTGTCTCAAGCTCCGCTCGCTGAAGCTTAATGGCAACAAGTTCGGCGGAGGAATTCCTGCAGAGATCAGCAGCCTGGAGTACCTTCAAGACGCATTGGACATCAGCCACAACTCACTAACGGGTGAGATACCCTCACAGTTCAGCAAATTTACGATGCTGCAAATTCTGAATCTTTCACATAATAATTTGTCCGGTGGTCTTCCATCTTCCCTAAGTGCTATGATCAGCTTATTAATCATTGATGTATCATATAATGAATTGGAGGGGGCTGTGCCTGAGAGCCCAGTCTTCCGGAAAGCTCCAGCGAAGTGGTTTGTCCATAACAAAGGTTTGTGTGGGGTCGTCAAAGGCCTGCCTCCATGTGTTTCTTATACTGCAAGGAAAGAC
>LVTN01002323.1:0-39320 GCA_001649415.1 Musa itinerans
GGAACACAGCACTTGGTTCACTGGTTGGAGAAATTCTAGTAAGTCTTAGTACTAGGACATCAGTGGATTCATTCTTATCTTACTAGTGAAATTCGAACTTGCCTACTTTCCCACTTAGTGAAATTCTTACTTGAAATTGCTTCATAGCCCTTACACTTAGCAAATGTGTAGCTCTAGAACTTAATTACTTGCACTTACTTGGTGGTATTGGTTAGAAGTGGACTCCCCAACTACTGAGACATGAGGAGCTAGCCCGGTAATAATAAGTTGTAGCTCTTAAAACTCACTTATCAGCCCAGCAGCCCTCATTCCATTCTGAACTTCAATCAGAGTCCACTACTCTATACTACTACTAGATACGGGAAATCAGTGGTCTAGTTAAAAGACTTCGACTCCTTGGTTGCATTCTAACTGCCCTGGCTTTCAGTCTTAGTACCAATCCATAGCAGCACTAGCATAAGTATAGCTACCCCCTGTTTTCAGGCTGTGATGCACTAGTTTCAACCTTATCTTAGGAGCTATAGCACTTGGTTTCATTCCTTTACTGCTTAGGCGCATTCTGAGCCAGTCAGTGGATTGAGTAGCTAGGTTTATTTCTGGTTGGTAATGGGCTGGTTCTGGTGGTTTGTAGCTATAGCCTGTCACTACTGGGGAGTGAGTTCTGAGTTTAAGGCTGTTACCCGCTAGTAACTCTTAGTATTAGTACCACTAGGTTGAGTCTGTGACTTAGGAGTTTCATTCTGGGTAGGAGTAGTTGGAGTCTGATGCCGCCCCCCGCGTAGTCTGTAACTCGGGTTGGGCTGTTAGTGGTTGAAGCCTGAGTCTACTCGGTTTCAGTCTTAGTTTCACTAGTATAAGTCTTGTTAACAGGTGTTTGGTTCTTAAGTAGCTATATAAGAAGCAGGGAATGGATCGGTAGGGGCAATACAGGGAATCGGTGGTCTAGTTAACTGACTTCCACAACTACCCTCGTAACTGACTTCAACAACTATCCAAACAAGCAAGAAAGTAAGGAGTATCCGAACAAGCAACCAAGTAAGTTAACAAAGTAAGTAAACAAAACAACCCTAACCAACTGAAGCAAACTAGGGAATAAAGGAAGCAAACTCGGAACTAAGACTTGAGAACTACTGTGACACTCTAACTCGAACAGCATCTCTTCTCTTTACTACCTTTTCTGTGACCTCTTACCTATGGCTCCGATACCTCTGGTTCTTTGAACTCTGGTTTCTATCTATACCTATGGCGCATAAGTTCAGAATTGACCTCAGTAGTATCTGTACTAACAGGACTTGAACCTCCACTTTCTACTGTACCTGGTCCTGTACTTATAGTGCTTGCTTGCTGGACCTGGCCCTGTACTTATAGTGCTTGCTTGCCCTTCTTACTTGCTGAATTAATACCTCTGGGTACAACTACTGATTCCACTATCAGAGAATTGGTCATAGCTCTATCATTCTGACTTGAACTACAGAGTTGCCCTAGTGACTTGGCCCGCATCTCATACTAGTGGAATTCTTGCCTCTCTCCCCTGGCTCTTTCAACTAAAAAACTATACCTTCTTTCTTCCCGACTTAATAGAAGGGCAGATTCTTAATCTGGCTAGTCGGCTGGCTCATCTAACTTCATTCTTATCCGATACCTCTGGCTACAAATACAGATGAAGCTGGACTACTCCCATTATATACAAGTGGCCAGTACTTATAATTTCTGGTACTTACTACTTTCATTCTTTTACTAGGGTTTATGAGTTACCTGCTTCTATGATACCACTACCACTAATTCTTATGTTTGTTTACCTTCCTTCTTCTAGAATACCTGGGTTGGTGACCTTCTTCTAGAATACCTGGATTGGTGACCTTCTTCTGGTTAGTGACGAGTTTCTGGTTAGTTACCGGATTCCTTTTAGAAGATCAATAATGAATTTAGTAGTAACTTGGCCCTAGCTGCCCTGGCCTGATTCTGTTGAATCCGTTGTTGAATATCTCCAGTGGAATACCGATCTCTTCTTTTGTGCAATACCAGAGTGAGTAAACTAACTACTGTCGAAAAGAAAGAAACTACGAGCTTGCCCCCGAGACTTATTATGGAGGTACTAAAAGAGCCTCTAGTGTTAACGCCTACTTCGACTAATAATAATTCCACCTAGTTTGCATCCCCAGTTTCATTCTGGAATTCCTTATTCCTAGTTTAGAGTGAGAGTTGAAGACCTGGTTGTTAGTTAAATTCCGTAATTCCTACTTATGGACTACTTAGTTCAATTCCCCTGTTCTGGTTCTTGTTGAATGACTTGTTTACTAATGGATAGATCTATACTGGATCAACTCCTCCTGTTGCTTCACATATTCACTCCGACTTAATAGTTGCTCACTTTACTAGCTTACCCTGCCAGAAACTTATTAGAGAGACCTCTCTACCACTACTCATAAGAATAGGGGATCTACTCACTGGTCTGAAACTAAGGAAGTAAGAATAGAAATAGAATCAATACTAACCTAACTCAGGTGCCTGCTGTATTGAATTCAACTCCTCCTCTCCGGCTCCTCTCCCATACTTATTGCTACAAATACAGATGAAACAGGACCACTACTTGGACTACTACTACTAGTTTTGTATTCCACTATCAAGGTCAAAAGTAGGAATCCACTTTGCTCCAGTACTTAAGTTCGGGCTTACTAGAAGGGAACAACGAATAAGGGGCTATGGCTCTCATCTAATGGCTCCTCTCTTGCTACTATTAACAGCTTCCCTTGCCTCAACTTAAAATAAGGGCCCCAACTCTAAAGTGACTTATTGTCTCCCTTGCGCTTTCCCTTGCTTGAAGATCTTTGTTCTGTGCCCTTAATTCATTTCGGGAAGTAAACTCAATTCTTATCGTCTCCCTTTACGACCTATCCTCTGTCTCTGGCTCAAAGAACTCAAACTACCCCTTACTTATTATCTCTCCTGCCGCTAGTGCTTATATATCTGCGAATCTTGAAACAAGCCCACCTCTAGTATCTTCATTCAACAAGTATGTAAACCACCCTGCACTCTATAGGAATTCCACAACTACCCCAACCTAACAAGTAAGTACTCTCTTTTGACTACCCTACCCAACTAAGTCAGTCAACTAAGTAAGTCAACCATCCTAACAAGCAAGTAAGTCCAGCCTACCCGAGTGAAGTCTGCTTGGCCCTGAACCTACCTCTGCGACTTAATAGAAGGTCAACTAAGAAAGTGATCTTCTTTCTTGCTCTTCTACCTCTGCTATGGCAACAATACCTTAATTCTGATACTAGACCTCTGGCTAAAAAGAAAGAGTGAATCGACCAATTACTTACAACCAACTACTACTGTTATTGCTCTGGACTACTCTCCTCAAGCGTATACTACAACTACTACTCGGGTATTTCACTAACGGAGCTACTACTTTCATTCAACAAGTACTAAATGCTGAAGATGGGTCATAACCTTAACTCAGTATCCATTCCCTTACTGGGTCCCTATTAATACAACTACTCAGTCTTTACCTAATGCTGATAGTGGGTCATATCCATTCCCTTCTTGCCTTTACTTTGAAATAAGCCTTTCTCTGAGCCCTGCTTGAACTTAAGATTTAGAGTAACCTATACTAAGCTCACTACGCGGTAAAGAACTGGAACTGTCAACTACTTCCCTGTATAAGTCTGGCAACTCATAAAGATGAAACTACTCGTATACTAGTTGGGGCAGTAAACCGGGGAATACAACCGGCTTCCTTATCCGCTCTTGAAACTGCTTCCTTACCAGCTCTTTCAACTGCTTCCTCGCCTTCTACGGACTAGTGGAATGCTAACTTAACTACTAGCCTGCCTCGGATTATAATAAGGGGTACTACTTAGTTTGAGTCTGATTGTTAGTGGTTCTGGGTTAAGTCTTGGAGTCAGGTGTTTGGCTCTGGTTTTGGTGTCACTGGTTCTGCTAGTTGTTGGTATCAGACTAGTTGTTGGTATCAGACTAGTTGTTAGTGGTTTGAGACCTTAGCGACATAGCAACTAATAACAACCCAGCTGTTAACTAAGAAAGTTATGGCTCTTAACTACTCGTATACTTGATACCCGGGCAAGCTATTACTCACGACCAAGGCCTACCTGTCTTAAACTCAAACTCAAAACTAGGAGCTCTCAATAAGGTCTGAAACTCTTTCTCACCTCTGGCTCTGGCAACTGGCAACTACAGGGTATGACTTACCGCCTCCACCTATTACCTATGGCTACTATTAACTTCATTCTTAAAACACATAGCCAGTAGGCAAGTAAAGCAGGACAACTCGTTTCATTCTTCAACTACTGGGTTCTATTCTTACTTGTCTGTGCGAGGTTCAATTCTGAGTCTACTTAGTTGGATTCTTGGATTTACTCGTTTCATTCTCTGATTGACTAGTATTCAGTGACGGTGGAGGGATGGTTGAACTCTGTAACTACCTAGGTAAATATCTGACTTTCGACCCTTCCTTTGTTGAATTATTCTACTTACTAGTACATACTAGTGTAATTCCGAGCCTTTCTAGTAAGTTCTACTTGCCCACCTCTGCGACTTAATATAAGTGCAACAACTACTGTGCATTCAGCTCATCTAACTCAGGCTACTTTCCCACTTGCTACAGGCTCAACTCTGTAAACTAATACGGATTTCTTCACTTCAATTCCTGTGCTCGGGTGCGAGTGTTGGTGCTCCAGCTTTGGAAGTCTCGGGTGCTTGTTTTAAGCAATGCAGGTGGAGATGGAAGTTTAGACTTTTATGACTCTTAGGCCCTATACGTAATTGCTAGTGCATTAGGTAGTCAATTCCATTCTTAAGTAGTTCCTTGGCGTATAGTAAAGTAGAGAGGGGCGGTCTTCTTCCCCACATCTAGTATACGCTTGCCTCTGAGTGGCTAGTTGAATGATTTGTCGAGAGAAACTGACTTACTAGTCTCATTCTTATACATACTTTACTTATGGAAGAATCTTTCTGGAACCACCCTACCCGAGTCAAAGAATTCCACCAGTTTCTGGAACCACCCTACCCAACTGAGAAAACCAGGGAAGAAGCAAACTCGGAGTAAAGAGAGGCAGGTTTGGGTTTGGAGTTGAAGAAGAAAAGCCAGGAGACTTAATAAATGGGCACGACTAATACTTGCAGGGGCATTTACTATCTTACTGGTTGCATCCTGTAACTACCTTGTTTCCATCCTTTGTATTCCTTGTTTTAGTCTTAGTTTACTTAGTTCAATTCTTTAACTCATGAGGTCAATTCTGAGGCTACGTATAGTTTGTGCACTGTTTCTTAATTCTTGGATTGACTGGTTGGCTAGAACTTCATTACTGGTAACTACCTAGTTTTAGCCTTGATAGTACTAGTTCCATTCCGAAGCTACCTAGCACCTGTCTTGGATGCACTCGTTTAAGGGCTTAGTACCACTAGTTGCATTCTGGTTAGCTGTGGTTTGACTCTTTCCCTCCTTAGCAGCATTCCGAGTTATACTGGTTCGATTCTTGCTGGCAGTGGTTTTAGTCTTTGAGTTACTGGTTTCGTTCTGTTACTCATGGGTCTCATTCTCAGACTAGTTAGTTGAGATCTTTGGGTGAACCCATCCTATTTCTAGTTTCATTCCAGGTCATGCTAGCTCCAGTAATGCTAGCTCCACTCTTTAACTCGCTAGTTCAATTCTTATCTACTACCCTAACTGCCTAGCATAAGTCTGATCAGTCTTGTTGTTACTTGTTAGTAGCCCAGTAGTACTTGTTTAAGTCTCATACATACTAGTTCAATTCTGAGGTTAAGTCTTGGAATCTACCCCCTGCCAGATAGCCTGTGACTACCTCTTTTAAGTCTTACTAGCAGTTGTTCAAGTCTGTTAGTGCACTATTGGAGCCTATCACTCCCGCCTCTCATTCTCACCTTCCTTGCTTTCAGGCTTGCTGGCATTGCTTTCAGGCTTTTAGTTAGTAGTTGTATTCTTGCTGGCACTGCTTCCACTCTGCCTAGCCCTTGTTTGAGTCCTGTAGTTGTTGGTATCAGGCTTAGAGTCAGGTGTTTGGTTCTTGGTTTAACTACTAGCTCACTAATACATAGCTGTGTGGGGAATTAATACCAATGAGTTAGTACCGCCGCTACCTAGCATCAGTCCCAGTAGTACCAGTTGTTACTCCTTAGTTACATTCTTACCGACTTACTAGAAGGGCCTCTCATAACCTAACTT
The DNA here is from genome assembly GCA_001649415.1 of Musa itinerans. Taxonomy (NCBI): domain Eukaryota; kingdom Viridiplantae; phylum Streptophyta; class Magnoliopsida; order Zingiberales; family Musaceae; genus Musa; species Musa itinerans. The sequence continues at coordinate 6,206 of LVTN01002323.1, forward strand.
TAGAACCAGAACTGGAATCTCATCTACTTCTGAAAGAACAAGAACTTGAATCTGGACTGGAACAAGACTTCAATCAGGCAAACTTACTAGAGGGCCCTACTTCTTTTGTTTTAGTACCCGAAACTTACAATAAGGGCCTCTCATAACCTGACTTTCTCACTGGCATCTAAAGTAGGAATTCCCGGCCGGAGTATCTCTTTGAACTTAGCAGCCAAGCAGCAATACATGAAGAACTGAGCTAAGACCGTAACTGCTGAGGTGCATTCTGATCTTGTCTCGGTGGGTGTTCCGTCATTGCTCACACTAGTTTGATTCTGTAACTACTTACTTCCATTCTTAAACTAGCATTCGGGCAAGACTTTATAAATAGAGGCTTACTACTGGAATTGCAGTAAGTGAGTGAAGACTGGTAAGTCAGAGGGTAAGACTGAGTACCGAGTGAAGACTGGTGAGCAATGGTTTCTAGTTTCTAGTTGGAATGTAGCTCTGGTTTCAGCATGTAGCTAGTGAGTTGAATTCTGAAGTTGCATTCTGATGCTTCCTAGGTGGATTCTAACTCTCCTACTTGAGATAAAGAGCACCAGGCTTCTTCTGTGCAGCTGTCAACTACCTCTTACCTCTTGCTCTTGCTCTTTTCACTCTACCGGAATGGATCTAGTGGGCTGGCTCTGGCTCTTCTCGCGTTCTAAGTAAGTCAACTCTCTTCTTTCGCCAACACCTTCCATTGCTTCCCTTGCCTACCCGAACTAACTCTTACTCTTAACTTACTATAATGGCCTCTCTCTGTTAACTAAGACTTTGATTGCTCTGGACTACTCGTATATTAGACTACCTGTTTGGGCAGTAAACCAGGGCTACTACTATAGCATCGGGGCAGAGTCAAGTACAGGCCCTAACTCGAATGAAACTAAGCTTTAATAGAGTTCCCCGGGTAGGGAAATTATTAAGTGTGGCATTGCAGTAACAAACAGGGGTTCACTCCACTATGGCAACTTACTATAAGGACACTGGACCACTCCACTACACTGGACCACTCCACTACACCTCTGATTCCACTGGAAACAGGATATTCTCCACGACAACACCGAGTGAAACTTGGGATGCAACTAGAGCAGGACTACTAGACTCAAAGAGTGGGGGCGGTCTTAAACTAGTTCTTCTCTTTCTTACCGAACAGGTAAACCGGGATTCTCTTTCTTACCTTTCAACTACTTCTTAGTTCAATTCCTAGACCTAACTAGACCTAACTAGACCTATAGGGCAGCTTCCCTACTTGCAAACTTCAACTAAGTCGAGTACAGCTCCCTCACTTGTACAGTTCCCTCACTTGCGACAACAGCAAGGCACTTTCCTTCTACTGTTTCGGATCTCGGAGACAACACTGCCTTAATGAGTCTTGCCCTTCTTATACTTTCTACTTGCTTCATTCTTCCCTTGTGTACCTCGACTCTGGCTCTGTAAACTCCAAAGCTACTACTGGGTTCTGTAACTCCCTAGCTGAAGTCTTTCCTGTGTCACTAGTCCATTCTGAGTCTACCCGGTCTCATTCTTGGGTTGACTGGTCGGTAAGAACTTAATTACTGGAACTCCTTAGTTTTCTTCTGATCCAGTCTTTCCAATAGCAGGGAAGACTTAAGAAATAGGGGCACTTGTTTTCAGCCTTACACCTACTAGCATAAGTCTGGGACTCCGCCGCTTCATTCTTGCTGGCACTTGTTGTAGTCTTGGACGAGTGAGTTACATTCTGAAGCTACATACAGAGCAGCACTAGCATCAGTCCAATGGTAGTAATACCTAGCATCAGTAACCAGTAGTACCAACCAGCCTGGTTAGCTTTAGTTTGAGTCTTGTTAGCTCGAGTTCAATTCTTGGATTGACTTATTCAATTCTGTAACACTCCTCTGGATGCTTGGCCTTGTCCTCGCCAGTGCCATTCTTGGACTACAGAGCTCAATTATGAGTGTTAGTGCTTGACCTGTAACTGCTAAGGTGCATTCTGATCCTCTGTCTGGGTATTCCGTAATTCTTCCCCTCCCTTGGTATTCTTAGGCTGCTGAGTTTCACTCTGATCTGTGACTGTTTGATTCTTATCTTAGTACTACTTACTAGCTCTACTCACTGACTCTCTACTTAAGCCTTACACTACCCAATTTCACTCTTTCCCTTACTAGCTCACCCTACTTGAAGTCTGTTTCTTACCTGTTTGGTTCTTAATAGGAGTAGTTCGAGTCTAGTTGTTGGGTTTATTAGTCCAGTAGTTGCTTGGCTCTATGCCTTCGGGTGCCAGGAGAGCAGTCCGAAGACTTTCACTCTACAAGGAGCAGGCTATTCTAATTCTTTTCTTCTGATCCGATAAACTCCTTAAGCCAATTAATTAAGGGCACAGGTTCACTCTGGAACGGATTCAACAAGAGACTTATATACTCCCCTTTCATACATAAGCTTAAGATCTCGTAGACAAAAGAAGTTACATCATAAGAAACTAGATAAGGAGCGGATTCATAAAAGATATGGAAGCGTAAGATGGATAAGCGGGAATGAAAGTGTAGTTATTGTATAGGAAGAATTCTAATAATCTGCAGAATGGAATGTTGAATGCTCTACTGCTTCAGCGAGGTGTGTACTTTCATTTCTTAAGAATACGAGTTTTTTTAAGAGTAATAGAGTTCGGGTGCTTTACTTTCATCGTACGTATAAAGAATCAGAGGCTAAAGAATCTGCTAAAGAATCACCATAATACGGATAAGAGGCCAAAGGTCAGATCAGGATCGAAAGCATAAGCTGTTTCAACAGAAATAGTAATAACTTCGTACAATAAGTAAAGGGGCCACCTCACCTATCCGTCGCTGATGCCAAATCACAGAAATCAAATCAGATGTATTTGTGCCAAGAGAAGAATCAAATCACTTACAGGTTTTGTCAACAGAGGATTAGAAGCTGTTCAATAGTAAGTTGCCAGTGGTTATGTTCGAGTAGAGAGAATCGTCAGCGGTAAAAACAGCTGGTAAAGGCCAGTGGTTATGTTTTGAGTGTAAGAAAAACAGCCAGCTAAAGCTAACGCCCTATTGAACTTTGAAGGAAGCAGTAAGTTTCCTTTATTATACTAGTATATAGCTCAATTCCATTCTTTTCTAGTGGATAGCTCAATTCCATTCTTTTGCACTATTATCTAGCTCTCATACCTGGCTAACTCCATTCCTTCCCTACCAGCTCCATTCTCAGTAGGAGTAGTTTGAGTCTTGGATGGCAGTGTTTCAAGCCTGTCACTACTGAGTGGAATTCTAACTTAAAACTACTAGCTCCTACTAGCTCACCAATGACTTAACTACTAGCTCCTCTACTAGCTCACCAATGACTTAACTACTAGCTCCTACTAGCTGACCAATTAGCAGTTGTTTTAGTCTGGCAGAAATGATAAGTACTGGCTCAATATTCGCTCACCTCTGAGTGCAATTCTGTAATTCCTTACTCCTAGGCTTATATCTACTAGGGCATCTGGCAATTAATACCTTTACTACTAGCCTTACCCCTTCAATTCTCATATCTTAGTTTCAATTCTTGTTAGCACTTGTATAAGTCTGAGTTGGTATCGGGTGAAGCCAGTTTCTCACTGGTTTATGTCTTGTTTTACTGGGTTAAGCCACCAAGCAACTACTCATGACCAAGCTTAGGCGTAAGACTAAGTGCGGTAGCCACAGTAATAGATATAACGAGTTAATACAAGTCCTGTTTTCAGCGGTAGTGAGCGGGACTTACTAGTTCCATTCTTATTCTGTTACTACTTAGTTCTATTCCAGCTTCCTCGCCTTCTATTGACTAGTTTGATTCTTATCTTATATTAGATGCGGCATATCGGTAAGTTAGTAAAGACTGGAAGGCTGGGGTTCAATTCTTGTTGGTATCAGTGGGAATGTATCTATAGCCTGTAACTACCCTGCTTCATTCTATCACTGCCTTGTTTAAGTCTTAAGTACCAAACTAGCAGTAAGTATTAAGTAGAATCGATACCTTAGTTACCACTGGTTTCAGGCTTGCACTAACCAGTTCCATTCCTTTACTTACTGATTTCATTGGTTGACTCCTTGGGTTCAGTCTCTAACTACCCTGTTTCATTCTTATCAACTGTCTCCTAGCTGCAGGGAATCAGTACAACTAGACATCAGTCCAATACCTAGCAGCAGTACCACTAGCAGCAGTACCAATACATAGCATCAGCCCGAGCACCAATAGCTTCAGAACTTAATATAAGGCTCTGATAGTGCACTGTTTGGTTCTTTAACGACCGGGGTGAAGCCTGTTTCTCATGGGGTTTATTCTTGCTATCAGTGGTTCAATTCTTCCCTTGCATACCTTGACTCTGGGCTTTCAGGCTTATACTCAATAGTTGCATTCCTAGCTCCATGTACTATAGCTTCGGGCAATAGGTGGGAAAGAGACAAACTACTACTACTGGTCTTCAACTCTTACAAGAACTGGATCGGTATTCAACGTTGACTAGATCTTATCATCTAAAAAGGCTCGCACAGGACTACCAGGGGAAGGCAACTACTCATTACGGATATTCTTTTTAATAGCTTCCCTTATTCCTATTTCCTATATAAAGAGAAAGATCTAATTTAGGAAGAGAAAAGCTGACGGAGATAGAAACCTTCTTTGCTTAACACATGAACTGAAGCCTACCCGAACCTAGTAGTGGTTTCACTCTTTCCCTTACTAGCTCTATTCTTGGACGAATTATGCTAAGGGGTTGGATTCTTGACTTCAGATGCAGGGAATAGATACCTTAGCTACATACTTAGCAAACACCGCATCAGTCCGGTTAGCAGTGGTTGGAGTCTTGGATTCACTTGTTTAAGTCTTGCTTGGCGTTGTTGGTGTCTCGGTAGCACCAGTATCAGGCTTACACCTGCCAGCTCTATTCTATCCCTCCCGAGTTTGATTCTTTAACCCCAACAAGCAACTACTCGGGATTCAGACGAAAACTTCACTCTCACAGGGGCAGTACCACCTGGAGCTGTACTAAAGGGATTCACCAACTAAAAGAACAAGATCAGAAGAAGAAAGTACTAGAAGGGAACTTCAAATAAGGGCCTCCAGCTTCCCTTTCTGAACCAAACTAACTCATGTATCTGCTCTAACAGCTTCCCGAGCCTACCCGCAAAGTAAGTAAACAAAGTGAGTGAACTACCCGACCCTCACAAGTCAGTCAACTAGCCTATCTGAAAAGCAAGAAAGTAGAGTTAGGTATCCAGTCTTAGTCTGTACAGTTCCATTCTTTCCCTTAGCTACATAGCATCAGCAGTACCACTTGTTAGTAGCACCCGTCTTGTTGTTAGTGCACTGGTTCGCTAGGTGTTGAAGGCTTGTTAGCTGCTGTCTTAGTCCTGTTAGTGGAGCTTGTGTTGCAGTCTTGTTAGTTAGGTGTTTAGATCTTATTAGCATTGGTTGTAGTCCTAGATTGCTTAGGTTCATTCTTGGATTTAATGGTTTGGTTCTTATTGTTACTGGTTTGGTCTGTTAGGGGCAGTTTCAAGCCTGGGAGTAAAGAGAGGCAGGTTAGCTAGTCCATTTCAGGAAGTAAACCACCAAAACAAGTAAGTCAAGGAGTAAAGAGAGGCAGGTTAGCTAGTCCATTGAAGTCAGGAAACCAGATAAGTGAGTTCACCAAAACCCGAGTGAAAAGAGCATAAGTAGAAGGTAGAGGAAGAATAAAGTATCGGCTTTGTTGCAGCAGAAACTCGTTAAGGATCAGAGGAAATATCCGGTCTACGGAGTTGCATTCTTGCCCTCACCAGTGCCATGCTTGGACTGCTTGGCTTCATCCCGATACTGCTTAGCTTCATTCTTAGTTTCACTAACTCCATTCCTATACTCGCTACTAGTTCAATTCTTATTGGTTTGAGTTGAATTCTTAGTAGTAGTAGTAGTGGGAGTACTGACTTAAGGCTTCTACCCACTAGCTCCATTCTGAGCGATTTACTTAAGGTATCAGTCTTTTAGGGCAGTGTTGAAGGCTGAGATGTACCGGTGAAAGTCTGCCTATGCCTAGTATCAGTTGTTAGGGCATGGTTAAGGCTTGGACTGCTGAGTGGAATTCTCACTGCCACGGGTTGGAAACCTGAGCTACCTTGTTAGAGACCTTAGCTACCAAATACCAATACCAATACTAGCTCTACCCTTGCTTTCAGGCTTACTTGCGCTGCTTTCAGTCTTGCCCTTCCTTGGTTCAGTCTGTATCCCTGGAGAAGGGGTGTTGAGTCTTAGTTGTGCTTGTTTGAGTCTTGCCAGCACCAGTAGCAGGCTTGCTAGCAGTTGGTTGGTGGAGTCTAATTGGTGTTAGTTTCAGTCTTTAATTGGTTAGCTCTATTCTATGCTGCTTCCGATCACTACCTAGCACCGGTTTCATTCTGTTTGTTAGTAGCTATAGTCTAGTTGGTAGTGGTTGTAGTCTTAGTAACCCTTGGTTAAGTCTTAAGTAGCTATATCAGATGTGGGGGGCACTGTTTCATTCTTGGATTCACTGGTTTCTAAACTTAGTGAAATTCTAAGTAGTAGTGGTTATAGCCTGCCGATCCCCAGCAACTAATAATATGCTCTCCCTTAGCAGCTCCACTCTTGCTCGCCCTGAGGTCTATCAACAAGCACAGCCCTCCTGTCCTTGGCCCTTGCGTCGTTGCTTGGCTCTTTCACTCCTTTGTTTCAGGCTTAGTAGACACCTTTCTAGTCTGATAGTGCACTCTTTCAGTCTGCCACTTACCTATAGGAGGTTGATTCTGGTTGGCACTGGCTTCATCCTGATACTACTTAGTTGCACTCCCACTTATTTACTTACATATGAGTTTGATTCTGCCTTTGCTACTAGCTCCCCTTTCTTACCCGATTGCAGCTAATACTGATGAAACTGCCCCACGACTTGAAGGGGGCAAGAACTATACCTGAATAAAAGACCTCGACTTCCACTTATGCTCTGGGAACTCAAACAACACTTTCTTTCTTTCTTTCTCACTCCTCTGGCTCCTAGTAGTAGCTTGCCGGCTTGGCTCTTCACTTCCTTACTTATAGCTTCCTCGCCAACACCCGAAACAAGGCCCACACCCACCCATACTAGTAATACCCAGCAACTGATACTTACTTAGCAGCCACCGCATAAGTCCAATAGTGGTAATACCCAGCATCGATACCACTAGCTCCATTTCGAGCCTACCCAGCTGCAGCCCCACGACTAGCTCACCTCAACTACCTGGTTTCACCCTTCTACTGCTTAGTTGCATTCTCGAACTGCTCTGTTTCATTCTGATCTAAGTATCTATCTGATCTAAGTATCTAGCTACCCCTGCTTTAAGTCTTAAACTACCTCCTAAACTGATACTTACTCGTTAGCAGCGGTTGAAGAATAAGTAGCACCAATATAAGGAAGAAATTCGAATAAGGCACTGCCCGGATTAAGCCTGAGTATACCTAGCAGCAGCCCTAATAGTACTAGGCCAGCACAGCACCGGTTCAAGGCTTAGATGTGGTTCTAGACCTTAACTCACCAGCAACTGATTAAATGCTGCCCAGCAACAGCGGAAGCCTTAGCAATACAAGTAGAAGTCTACCGAATCAAAATAAGGGCTAGTTGATTTCTGACCTTGGAGTTTCGTTCTTAGTAGGTACTGTTTGATTCCTGTCCTAGCAGCACTGGTTGGATAAATTCTAATAAGGGGTTCGATTCTTATCTAGTGGGGCATGGTACTTGCTGACTCCATCTCTATTACTAATAAGGGCTAGCTCACCAACTTAACTACTACTGCGACTACTTAGGTCAATTCTGTAACCCTGACCTACATAGCTATTCTTAGACACCTGAGTTTCATTCTTATCTGATCTGAGTTACTAGCTTCGGGCAATCAGGGGGTTTACTAATAAGTAGAAGACTGGTTGGCACTGGCTTAGGTCTTAAAGGAGTGAGGGCCGAATTCTAATAAGGGGGACTGCTGATTGGTAGGCTTTCTTCTCCATAATAAATAGCGGTGTTACTTACTAGGTAGCTCACCTCTCTACTACTACTGAACTTACTATAAGGCTCTCCAGTTTACATTCTTAAATGACTTATTCCTGGGTGTTCATTGAATTCTGTCATTCCTACTTAGTAGACTACTCATTGGGCGAGTCTAGTAATTGCCTAGCGAAATCCTCTGATTCTATATCTTTAGCAACTGGCACAGGAACTGGTTCTTCTCTGGCTCTTCACTATCCCTGTTGGGTAAGCTGGTAAGGCTTTCACTCCTTAGTTACATTCTAAATCTACTAAAATGCCTTGCCCACCTCTCATAACCTCCCCCTTTCTACTTGACCTAGAACAGGACCTTATAGTAATTCGAAGCACTCAAACAATAATCTGTTAACTATTAACTTCATTCTTTGACAAATTCTAGTAGTAGTGACATTCTCACTAGTTGCACAGACTTATATGCTTCCCTTTCTGGTTCCCTTGCCTCTCTCTCCTCACAACACTGGAGAACAGGACCTTATAGTCATTTATCATACTAAGTATTTGAAACAGGAGCACTACGCCTATACTCCTTAAACAACAACTGGAGATTGACTTACTACCGAAGAGAACTCCAAAAAGTCGTAAGGCTTCCTACAAACTACTAACTTCGGGTCAACACTTAGGGCTTACTAGCTACTAACTTCGGGCTTACTCATAACTAGTAACTTAGGGCTTACCACTTACTTTAGGGCTTTGGGCTTCCTCTTTTCACAACTTAATAACTTTCTTTTACTTATTGGTTGCATTCTTAGACAGCTTAGGTTCATTCTGCACTTCCGTATTCCTAGTCTTGACTTCAGTACTTATAGCTTCGTAGTTAGGTTCATTCTGTCACTCCTTAGTTTGAGTCTTTGATTCACTTGGTTAAGGCTTACTACCTAACACAGAACTTCTTAAATGCTGAGTCGCTTCTCCCCTAGCTCGCCATACTAGCTACCCCTGCTTTCATTCTCCCTTTACTATCTTTCATTCTCCCTTTACTATAAAGCACTGGGTTAAGCCCTTATAGTAGTAGTAGCATTCTTGTTAGCAGCGGTTTCGGAAATTAGAATAAGGGACTACCCGGTTTCAGTCTTGTCCTTGCTAGCTCTAGTCTCAACTCCCTTTTTAACTACCCTTGATTTCCTTACTACCCTTGATTTCTTTCCTGCTTCAAAGCCCATACTTTCTGGGGTAGCTGGACTCAATCTATTCTTTTGTTTCATCCGTTCTCCTATATAAGAAGAGAGATTTTATTCTATCAATTTTCCCTTATATACAAGTACGGAAAAGGTCTATAAATATATGAGTTGTTTTCTAGATTATTTCATATTTCTCATTGATTGTTTTTGATAGTTTTCTGTCATTTTCTTGTTTTTCTCATTTCTTTTCTTACAATACCCGACCCCTACCATAACTAGTATTTCGTACCTGTGAACTGACTCTAAGGGCCTAAACTCTGGGATAGGTACCCGACACCTAGTAAAGGAATTCCAAAAGTAAGTAAACAAGCCCTGCTGTCAACTAAAAACTGTATGAGGCTCTCCAATCTATGCATTCGAACTTGACTACAACACTGGTTGGTGTCTTACTTGCACTAGTTCCACTCTGTATAACTACTTAGTGGCATTCTAAGCCTACTTAGTTCATTCTTATTTAACGATTTATGAGTTCAATCCTCTCTAGCTCACCTCTACCTCTTGCTACTTAGTTTAAGTCTTGCATTCCCTATTCCTAGTTTCGAGTTTCATTCTGAAGACCTGCTTCCCCACTACTTAGTTCCATTCCTAAGGTCCTCTCCTCTCCACTACTACTTAGTTCAATTCAGAATATTCTACTAACCGGTCTTCTACTCAGGACTCTCACAGCCTATCATCTATAATACCAGGCACTCGACCTGGGGGCTCCATTCCATCTCTTTTCACTCAAACTCAGTCTACTTGATTTCTTTCACTCGCCTTATATAAAGCTTAATAGAAGGGCAACTAATACAGAAACTTAAGGGAATTACTTATAAGCTCCACCACTATAGGTAGGCTTACGCATTATAATAAGGGCTAGCTCAACTCTGAGACTGCTTAGGGACATATTCCTACTTTCGAACTAGGGCTAAAGGAGCGAATTCCCATTACTTACTATAAGGCACTCCTTACTTTGATTCTCTAATTATACTGGTTTGCATTCTACCCTTAACATAAAGCCCGGCTTTAAGTCTGTGTAACCCTACCTACCTACCTCAGTCTTGTTGGTGTCTAGTTGAAGCCTGTAACTCACTCGCTTGATTGCTTGACTGCTTTGTTTCAGTCTGAAGTATGTATATAAGAAGTGGGAATAGCTACCTACATACCAATACTAGCTACTACTGCAACTGATTAAATTACTTGGACTCCTTATCCTGATACTGCTTAGTTTCAGTCTTAGAGTTAGTGGTTTGATTCTTTAATTAGTCAGCTCCGTTCTATGCCTTGCTAGCTCCAACAATGGTTGTAGTCCAGAACTTATAATAACCGGGCCAACCGAGGATTATAATAAGGGGGACGAATTAGAATAAGTGGGTCAATTCTGATCAACTGGGGGACATTCCTAAGCCCTTAAGTTCACGGTACCCTAAGCATCAGTAGCAATACCAGTAGTACCAATAAAATACCCAGCAGCAGAACTTAATATCAGAGGCACTCCTTAGTTTCGGTCTTAGTACCACTCGTTCCATTCTATGCCTTTCTGGCTGTGGGAGTTAATTCCGACTTAACTACTAGCTCTATAGCCTTCTACTCAATGATTTCATTTTATGTCTACTACTTTTGGTTTCTGGTCATAGCTGTTCCTTTCTTCAATTCAGTATTCCTATTCCTAGGCTTAGTTCCACTAGTAGGCTTAGTTCCACTAGGGCATCAGGCAACTTACTAGAAGGGTCTATCTTAAATACCTAGCTACCTATTACCTATGGCTCATCTCAACAAGCAGCTGGCAACAATACCTATTTTGATTAGTTACTTGGCCCCTAATAGACCGATCCAAAACACAGAAAAGTTCATGAAACCCGGCTTTTTTCATAGCAATTCCTTACTTTCTGTACTTATAAGCTTAGCTTCCTCGGTGTGAGTTTCAATTCTTATGTGTAGTGGTTGCATTCTATCCCTCACTAGCAGCAGCCCCAGTAGTACCAGGCCAGCACCAGTATCAGGCTTGTTGTTCGGTGTTTAAGCCTTAGTAGCTCACCTATTAGACTCACTCGTTACATTCCTCATTCCTTTCTTGAAATACCTTGTTTCAGGCACCAAGCAACTAGGCAAGTCACTACTAATGTGACGCGGCAGCAATGCAGGAGCAGTTATAACGGCCAAGCAACGGGATGAGCAACGATAGTTGCGAATGCTAAGCAAGACGCTGCGCGTGTTAGAATAAGTTAGAAACAAGTCCTGTGTTCGGCGGCAGCAACAGCATAGATATGTTATTACCAGTCATAAACAAGTCCTTCTTTCGCCAAGTCCTTTGTTCGTGTTGCGCGCCAGAACTTATAATAACCGGCCTTCTCTGTAGTGGAAGCCTTAGATGCACTGGCTGGTGTCTCAGTATCCCTAGCCCCACTCTATCCCGGCTTGGAAGCACTTGTTTCAGAAATGATATAAGGGGGTTATTCTACCTTTCCTACCTATCCTCAGGCTACTAATACTTCCTATCCTCTGGCAACTAGAATACCTATCCTCTTCTCTGGCGACTTAATATAAGAGAAACTCAGAAAGTGGTTGCTCATCTACTTATCCTATGTCTACAGCCAATCCACTACTACATCTGGTAGAACACTTAGAATTTCACCAGTGTTTCCTTGGTCAACTCATACTACGAATTCAGATTTATGACTCTCGACGACTATAAGGGCCTTACTATTAAGCTTTCAACTCGGGATGCAGACTCTCACTTCACTCTTACTGGACTACAACTAACAATAAGGGCTAAACTAGCTAGCTCCCTTTCTTACCTCTCTTTCTTTCTTGACTTCCTGCTCTTTAACTACATATTAAACTATTCCAATACGAGTTTGGGATTCCACTGGAAAGCAGTACTATACTACTACTACTGGTCTTCAACAAGAACAGGGGCAAGCAGCCAAGGATATACTGTTACGCGACAGGGAGTGAAAAGCGTTAGTCCGGGTCTGCTGAGGTCAATATTCTCACTTTCTTACTTGTGAGTGAAATTAAGTATTTGACTACTGAGTTTGATTCTTCCTTGCATTACTAATAAGAGCTAGTTTGATTCTGAGTTTAGTGAGCTCTATTCTTGGATTTACTGCTTTAAGGCTTAAGTACTTATTGTCCATGCAGGGAATCGATACCTTAGCTGACTAGCAACTGATACTTACTTACTGGGGCACTAGCTACATTATCAACTCCCCTTTCCACTCTACTTACTATACAGGTAGTACTAGTGGATTTCTTTGACTACTTAGTTCTATCCTTTCCCTTACACTTATTGCTTTCAGTCTGGTTGTTACTGGCTGAAGTCTGGTTAGCACTAGTTTAAGTCTGACTAACATCCCTATCTGAGTCTGCTTAGTTTAATTATTAGTTGGTATTGGTTTAAGCTTTGTTAGCACTGGTTTAGGTCTGGGGACCGAGTTAGTACTGATTAAATGCTTGGATTTACCGGTTTGCTTCTTGGTTTAACTACTAGCTCCTACTAGCTCACCTCTGACTCGGTGCTTTAAGGCGTCTACTGGCTACTTTCATTCTTTAATTCCTACTTATGTGTTTCATTCTGTTTGCTACTGGTTTGGTTCTTTGATCCACTGCTTTGGTTCTATAACTCCCCGCTTTCATTCTCACTACCTTAACTCTTAGTCTGCAACTACCTTAGATCAGTCTGGTTAGCAGTAGTTCTATTCTTACTAGCTCGGGTTGAAGTCTTGGTAGGGAAGGGGGGGCCAAGTAACTACACGAAGTTAGTACAATAGATGTATTCAGCGGTAACCATATTCATTCTTTGAGTTCGTTTTTCAATTCTTCCTTTCCGAGGGCAAGAGGCAAGCTAGTACCAGTGAGGGTAATTCGAATTTAGTAGCATCATAGTACAGGAGTCAGTGGAAGTGGTTTCATCCTTTAACGACCGAGTTGCATTCCTAGGTGTGAGTTTGCACTCTTGAACGAATTCTAATAAGGGGTTTCATTCTGAGTCTACTACTAGCTCACCCCTCTAATTCACCACTGAGTTTGATTCTTGGACTTCCTTGGTTCATTCCTTATTCTGATATTCTGTATTTGATGTTTGGTTCTGTAAATACCTTGTTTCAGTCTTAGGAGATCCCTACTCGTGCTTAGCCTTGCTCACCCTAGCTTTATTCTGTGACTCCTGAGGTCAATTCTTTAATGAACTATACTCGGTCAAGACTTAAGAAATAGGGCAAGAGACAAGCCTAGTACCAGTAAGTTGCATTCTTACTTTCCTCCCTAGATATCCATTCTGTTACTTATGAGTCTCAGGTCTTGTTATCACTAGTTGGGGATTCCACTTCCCGGGCTCCTTTAGCATCACATTATACGTTACTTGGCCCCGGTAAAATGCAATCGGTAACTATGTAAGATAGAATCCAATCCGGTAACCAACCCTCGCAACGCACCTAGACTCTTAACCTCGAGCGGAACCACTGAAATTCTATAGATGTGGATGGCTCGTATGGGTGTCTAAAGGAAGCTGCGGAAGCTAGATCTGGCTTTGAAGCGTGAAGACCAGGAGAATACAGTAAAGAAAGGAGCTGAAAGCCTAAATGACATCTAATATAAGCTTCTATAATAAAGACATAAATCAATAAAGACATAAATCAATAAAGACAGAAAGAATATATCTGGAATTACCATCGCATCTAAGGCTACTCAGTAAGGAAATAACGAATGAAACCACCTATGATCAATCTGGCACCCACCCCTTCTATCTCTTACCGTTCCAACACCTTGATATCATGACTTGCAAGTAGTTTCCCCCATATTCCAGGGCAGAGGGGTTCCTCGTAACTATCACACATAGGTCAATTCGGATTTGTATATGTTTTATTCTTATACTCACTTGCTAGCACTGGCAAATACAGGACAAAGACTACCAACTTACTATAAGAGCAGAGGAATACAGGTTAACTCAGGACAAAGGCAAAGAGAGCAACCAAGCTACTCGCAACTAGAGAAAGACAGGAGCCTAATTCAGGTATCAAACTATCGAATCAAACCGGCTGGCTATACGATGTGCAAGTCCGCTGGAATTATAAGTACTGGGTTGGCGACGAGTGAGCTGCTATAAGGTATAGAAATTGGTATTCATATATAGCATTCCCCTTCCACTCCTATAGGTCGGGTCGGGCCCTATATAATAAGTCTTGTGTGTACTTAGTAGTTGTGTGTACTTATTAGTTGTTGTCTTACTTTAGTTGTTGTCTTACTTTTGACTTATGAGTTGTTGTTTACTTAGTGAAGAATCAATGACTTCTTTAGCTTGCCTTGGACTTTCTTTCATCAATTCCTTCCCGCGCCTTAACCTTACTTTCTCACTTCAACTGGCCTACCGGGCGGGGCAATTCCTTCTTTAGCTTGCCTTGGACTTTCATCAATTCCTGCAGAATAGGGAAGGAAAGACAGACTTCAATAAAGTAGAGCTAGAGGATAGATTCCCCATTTGCTATGTTTTTTACCGGGGCCAATCAACTAGATAAAAAGAATTCCACTACTATGGAAGGTAGAAACCGGAGGATAAGAATTCCGTTAGATGAGCCGAGCAAGAGTTGAGGTGGGTTCAGGAGACAGAGGAGAGAGAGGAAAGAATGAGTCCAGTTGTCGCTTCATAAAGGGGAGTTGACTCTAGTAGAACACAAAGTCTGCTACCGGGCAAAAGTCTGCTACCAGTTACACTACTACCTGGGATTGATGAAAACGAGTCTTATGTTCGTGAACAGGAACAGTCAAAGGAGCACTTCAGAATTCGACGAGTGGGTGTATCGAATCAATATACTCGCCAACAAGGGATTCCACGGAAACTGCTTCCTCACCTGCTTCAGCAAACCCCATTGAAAAACAGCTAGTTTCAGTAATTAAGTAAGAGGACTTATGAGTTCAATTCTTACTCCTTCTAATTACTGTTTCATTCTGATATTGACGAATTACAATAAGGGGCAGCTTTCTCATCTACCGTAGATTAGAGTCAAGTTCCAGTTATAAAGTGATCTTTCCACTAAAACTACCCTATCTACTACTACTGGATGGTCTCCTGTTTCAGTCTTAAATGACTTATTCCTAGGCCTGAGTTCATTCTTTCACTCCTTAGTTCCATGACTTATGAGTTGACATTATGAAATGACTTATTCCTAGGTGCGAGTTCAATTCTTCCCTTTGAGCTTAGGGCTTACTCACTGGTTGAAGCCTGAGATGCCCTGTTGGTGTCTGAGTTTTGGAGCTAGTGGTTAGATACCTTAGCTACCTGGGCACAGCATCAGCCCTTATAGTAAGTTGTAACACTTGTTTCAGTCTTAAGTACCAACTAACAAACAGGGAATAGATACCTTAGCTACATAGCATCAGTAACCAATACCAATACTAGACCGCCGCTACCAAGCACCAGTCTGAGCAGCTAGGCAACAGTCCCATACTAGCTACCGGCAGGCATAGCATCAGCCTTCAACTACCTAGCTAGGAGCCTGTAACTCCCTTATTGAAGTCTTCAGTAGCTATGATTCTTGTGGAGCCTTGGATTCCTTGGGTTCAGTCCGGTTAGCGCTGGGTTAAGGCTTCGGATTATAATAAGGGCAGATTATTAATCTGGCATTCTCACTTTGCTACCAGATCACCTCGCCTACTAGCTCAAACGAGGTTCATTCTGTATTCGGATATTCTGTATTTCTTGGTACTGATTAAATGCTGGTTGGTACTGGAACTTACTAGAAGGGCTCTTGCCTCCGAACCCAATGCTTAAGGCTTATATCCACGAGTTGGATTCTGTGAGTAGTACTGATTCCATTCCGATACTTACTACTTGCCAACTTAGTTACATTCTGATCGGATCAAGTGGAATTCTTTCCCTTGCTAGCTCCGTTCTTTCCCTTTCTGGCTGCAACTACGGAGGTGCATTCTTAGCCCTAGCTAGCTCACCTCTCTGAGTCTACTTAGCTGGATTCTTGACTTCACACCAGTGCCATGCTTTGACTTCCTAGTTCAATTCTTACTTGCTTCATTAATACCTCAGGCTGCTACTACTGATCTAACTGCTTGGTGGTAAGGTTTCAGTCTTAGTCCTTTAGTTAGTAGCACCGGTTCTTTAAGTTAGTGGTTTCATCCTTATCTTACCTGCTTTCAGGCTTGGACTACCCGCGGCTACTTCTTAAATGCTTTCCTGTCAATAGTCCATTCCGAGTGGTACTACTTTCAGAACTTAATATAAGGCGCAGATCTAGCTGCATTTTGAAACACCTAAGCAACTGATACTTACCGAGTAGCACTAGTTCAATTCCGCCTTTCATTAATTGGTTAGCTACTGATACTTACTGGTTGGTACTTGTTAGAGACCTTAGAGCTACCTCTCCTCTCATCTACCTCAGGCAACGAGACCTCTCGGTAGAAAACTTCAAGCTGGAAACAAAACCTCTACTCTATCAACTAATTCTGTAATTCCGTATTCTGAGGTTGTCTCTGCTCTGACTTCAAACTAGCACTACTGATACTTACTTTGACGAGTGAGGTCAATTCTGGTAACTGACTAGCTCCATTCCGACCCCCAATAGCCAGGGAAGACTTAAGAATTAGGGAATCAGTAGTACTGGGTTAAGGTCTTGTTGATGTGAGTTTTCTTCTTGCAGTTAGTAGTTTCAGTCTTATCCTCTAGCTCACCATTCTAACTTGCCTACTAGCTCACCTCTTCTCTTAAACTCCAATTGGTTAGCTATAGCCTTACGAATTAGAATAAGGGCCAGCTCCATTCGCATACCCACTAGTTCCATTCCTTGGCTCCCGAGGTTCATTCTTTTACGAGTTAGCTTCAGTCTGAGATGAACTAATATCAGGCTTGGAAGCAGTGGTTAGAGAACCTAGCTACATAGCTCCATTCCGAGTAGGAGTAGTTTTAAAGGTATCGATTCTCTTACTTACTTGCTTCATTCTTCATTCTTTTATGAGTGAGTTTCGTTCTTGGACTACCAAGTGCAATTCTGAGTGGTACCGGTACTAGACCTTAGCTAATACCACTACTAGTAATAGCAATACCAATACTAGCTACTAGTAATAGCAATACCAATACTAGCTACCACTGGGTTGATTCTTAGACTGCTTAGGGACATTCTGTGACTTACGGGTCGGATTCTCTGTTATATGAGTGGAAGTCTGAGTATGCCTAGGCAAGTTGTGGTTTGGTTCTTTCCCTCCGCCGCTCCATTCTTTGACCCCGACGTTTCATCCTATGCCTTACCGGGTTGATTCTGGTTTGTTAGGCTTAGTAGCACTTGTTTCAGGCTGAGTACCAATAGTTGCATTCTGGTTATGCCTGGGTTAAGTCTCATACTCCACAGCATCAGTCTACCACTACTTAGTTTGATTCTTGGGTGCTAGGGTGCACTTTGACTCTTGTTTTTAGTGGTTGGATTCCGAGTAGCACTAGTGTCATTCTTGGTCGAGATTCCTATGTTCTTAGTTCGATTCCCGGTTATTATAAGTTCTGGCACTTGGTATTCTCACTTTACTACTTGCTTTAAGTCTTATACCGACTAGCTGAATTCCGAGCCTACCCGATTTCAGGCTTCAACTACCGAGCTCTATTCTCAGTGGTATTGATTGGAGAAAGTCAGTAAAGGCACTCCCTTGTTTGAGTCTGTAACTACCCAGCATCCGGCTTGGAAGCACTGGCTCCATTCTGTCACTCCTTAGCTCTATTCTTTTATTTACTGTTTTCAGTCTTTGCCTCACTAGCTGCACTCTGGTTGCTAGTAGCTATAGCCTGTGTTTAGTTAGCTCCATTCTCTTACTACCCTGTTTCATTCTAAGTAGGAGTAGCTCCATTCAATTACCAACTAGCTGCCTCCCAGTTCAAAGGCTTATACCCACTAGCTCACCTCTTTCCTACTTGCCTACTTGAGAGTTGCGCATTCTTAGTTTCCCTACTCAGTGCAATTATTCCTTTGGTACACCTACTTCAATTGGACCACTACTACTAGTTCTTGAAACAAGCCCTGAAGCTGGCAACTCACACTGAATTCTTACAGAAAAGCGAGCACTCCTAACAAGTCAGTAAACAAAAGCACTAAAACCTATCCTCTAGCTACTATCACTATCCTATGGCTCTAGACTCCATAGGTGCACTTTCATTCTTACTTGACTACTAGCTCACCTCAGCAGGCACCGTATCAGGCTTACATCGACTAGCTCCAGTCTTAGGCATGTGGGTTGCATTCTGTGATTCACTGGTTTGGTTCTTTCACTCCTTCCTCTCAGGCTTACTATCCTTGCTTTCATTCTTCTAGTGCACCGCATCAGGCTTCAACTACCTTACATCATTCTATCCTAGCAGTGGGGCCCATCAGGAACAGACCCACTAGCATCACAGCCTGCCCGGCACTGGTTTAAGTCTTGCTCACCCTAGTTCTATTCTTTTACTACCTGGTTTCGTTCTTTGACTCCAGAGTTGCATTCTTACCGATCGGTACCGAAACTTACTAGAAGGGCAGATTATTAATCTGGCAATAAGGGCAGCTGAACTTTCAACTTCAAAAAGAAAGAAGAATGGAATGGAGAAACTTCAAAAAGAAAGAAGAATGGAATGGAGAAACTTAAAAAAGCAAGAAGAAATCTAGAATATTTGTCTACTTTTTCTATCTCCTTTGTCTACTTTTCACCTAAGAAATTATATATATTCTTATTATAGGATTACAGAGGTAGTCTCGAAAGGAGAGTTTACAGAGGTAGTGGTAGTCTCAGAGTGGAGCTAAGAAGTGAGCTAGTAGGAATTAAAACACTTCCCACCTGAGTGATACAATCAAATCACAGAAATTAGAAAAACCATCAAATCACAGAAACTCGAAAATACAAAATATGTGGCCAAGTCGACAAGCAACTACGACTTCAGGGCCAAGCAACTACTAACGTTGCGCGGCAGCCGGAATAACGAGTGATAACGGCCAAGCAACGACGAAAGGCGTTGTGCGGCAGCCATGAAAGAGGTAATTATAAACAAGTCATAAACAAGTCCTGTCTTTGAGTCCTGTGCTCAGCGTCAGTTGTTAACAAGTCCAGTGTTCGCTGCCGCGGCAGCAAGTAATAGTCATTACGAAGTTCTTACAATCTATGTTTTCACCCTTTTTTCGATACCTTTTCCCTAAAGGAATAGAAGGGAATTTCACAGGATAACTTTAACGAAAACTGAGTTCATTCAATGACTAGCTCCTAGCCCTTAAGTACCTGGCATCAGTAGCTCCAGTCCAAGTGTACCCAGCGTCAGTCTTACACCTGCTTAGTTCATTCTTTCACTCCTTAGGCACATTCCGAGTGGTACTGGTTTGACTCTTTGCCTCGGGTTGGATAGCCTGGTTGTCAGTGGATTGTTTCTTTCACTCCCTAGCTACAGTCCGAGATACACTGGGTTGGTTCCGAGTAGCACTAGCACTAGTTCTTGTTGTTACTAATTCCAAGTTTCATCCTATTTCCTATATATAGAATAGTAGTCATTATAGAGGGCCAAGTAACTACGTTAGTTACGCGGCAGGGCTGTTCCAGTAATTAAGTTCAAGGGTTCCATATTTCTTCTATGCTTAACACATGAACCCGACCTAGACCTTACTTTAGAACCAGAGCAGGGCCACTACCCCACCAAGTCAGTAAACAAAACAACCCCTATCTGCCAATACACGGCGCTTCTAGTAAGTGGCAACTGGACAAGGCAACTGGACAAGCTCACCTCTCCCTCTGCGGATTCTAATAAGGGGTTGGATTCTTCCTTTGCTACTAGCTCACCTCTCTTAACTACTGGCTCACCTCTTTACTACTTGTCTACCCGCGCCTCAAAGCGAGCACTCCAAAGTCAGTAAATTACCCTATCCGAACAAGCAAGAAAGTAAGGAGCACCACTACCATAAAGAAAGATCCGAGTTGTATTCTTTAACTACTTAGCCAGTAGCTGGGAATCGGTAGGCAAGAGACAACCTTGGTACCACCAGTTCCATTCTGTATCCCTGGGTTCACTGCTTAAGGCTTCTACCCAATAGCTCCATTCCGATGTTGACTAGTTTGATTCTTTAACTAGCTTCTTCAATTCTGATTCTTTGGATACTCGTTTTAAGTTACTAATCCCGCCAAGCAACTGGACAAGACGGCAAGCAACTACGACATTAGGGCCAAGCAGACAAGACACTACTAATGTGTCGCGTCAGTGAGTTCCCGTTGCGCGGCAGCCGGAATAACGAGTGATAACGAGTTATGACCAAGTCCTGTGCTCAGCGGCAGTTGTTAGGAGTCCTGTTTTCGTGTGTCGCGGCAGCGAGTTAAAAGCGCGGCAGGGCCGCTCTCAGTTATCCTAGTTCTCTTATATAATAGTAGAGATTTGGATTTGGATAACTATTTATTCCCTACTACGTGTGTACAGTGTCCTATGATAAATCTTAGTTTTCTCAAGTTCTTTTTCACATATTTTGTAATTTTCTAATTGACTTGCTCGGTTCTCTATTTCTTCTAAGCTTATAACATAATCTATTTCTTCTAAGCTTAACATAAGCAGATGAACCTACCTCTGCGACTTAATAGAAGGAAAGTAATAAATTGGTGCGCCTTATGTACTCATTCCATTCTTCCACTGACTAGCGAACACAAGACTTGGTTCTCATTTTATTAATACCTATGTCAACTCCTGCTCTGCTTACCACTCCTGTTCTCTACCTTTCTACCTTTCCTGTTCTCTACCTTTCTACCTTCCTTCTTTTCTCTTCTGTTTCCTCTGTTTCTAGTTTCATGTATAAGACCGGATTTATAGCACTGGATTTCTTTCTTCTTTTCCCCTAGCAACATTAGCAACACTTTCTTCTTTTCCCCTAGCAACATTAGCAACACCTGTATTTCTTTCTTTCCTTCCAAGTCTCTTGATTTACTCTTTCATATTGTACCGATCAAATGAACAAGCTGGAATTATAAGGCTTTCAGCACCTCACTTTCTACCTTATGAGTTGGTCGAATTATAATAAGGGCTTGCCTACTAGCTCACCAATTGGTCTCTCACTTTCCTACTAGCTCACCTCCGATACTTTTACTCCATCGGTGGGGGCTGATTTCACTCAGTTACTCGGTCGGGGGGGAAGGTTTGACTCTCTGTCTGATGAGTTCAATTCTCAGTCTACTCTACCCGGTTTTCTTCTTCCTTTTACTAGCTCAATTCAAATTAGTACTTGCTACTCTACCCGGTTTTCTTCTTCCTTTTACTAGCTCAATTCTCATACATACACTTACTACTGGTGCTAGCTCCCCTCTCTACTACTACTGGCTCGGATACAGGGGGTCAATTCTTTAACTACCGAGCATAAGTCTTACTCGCACACTGCTGAATAGCGACACTACCGGCAGGGAATACTTCAGAAATAAGGAGTGGCGAACATCAGATGCAGGCAAGACTTAATAAATGGCGAACATAGGACTCGGGAATAACTCATAATAAAGAAACTTGATGTTGTTTCTTATTACTGGCAGACAGGCTTCTCTTTGACTCACTTGGTTTCGCTCTTTCCCTTATTTGACTCACTGGTTTCGTTCTGTAACTACCTTGTTTCAGCCTAAGATTGACTGGGCTCATTCTGGTTGTTACCAGTACTTAAGTTCAAGCTCTCCTCAAGCGTATACTACTGGGCTGGGGAAACAGGACTACTACTACCGGTATTCAACAAGAACAGGAGATTTATATACTCTCCCGATTGCTGCTAATACTGATTCTACTACTCTACTACTGGTTGGGGCAAAAACTCTACTTTCATAGCTTCCCTTTAATTACTAGTTGGATTCTTTTACTTCACTCTCCTATACTAGATGCTGAGAAGCAGAACTGATTAATTGCCCTTAGTTACAGGGAGTTAGGTTCATTCTTTGCCCAGTTGTGGTTCCATTCCATTCTTCCATTCCATATTCATAGGCACGTTTTCAGTCCGATTGGTGTGAGTTGGATTCTGTATTCTTGGATTGGGGTTCCATTCTTATTCTGTTACTACCGAGTGAAATGCTTACTTGCTGAATTCTTATCTTCTTCTACCTTAACTCCCGGCTCAGCTCCAGTTTCTTTCTTACTAGGTACCGCATCAGTCCCATACTTTCCACTGTCCCTCTCTGGCAACTTAATAGAAGGGAAACTACCAAGCGTATACTCTAACTCTGGCTTTCATTCTAGCTCCAGTCCCCGAGTAGGAGTAGTTGAAGGCTGAGCGAACTAATACATGCGCTCCATTCCTTGCATCAGTGGTTGAAGGCTCGCTCTGATACTTTGAGTCTCGTTGCTAGGTGTTTGGTTCCTGTAGTTGCTCGCTTAAGTCTTGATGTCAGTGGGGGTAGGCTCGCTCGGCACTTGTTTGGTTCTGGCTGTTAGTGGTCGAAGGCTTAGTAGTAGTGGTTTTATTCTGTAACTCCTTAGCTCCATTCTCAGATTGACTGGTTTAAGCCTTAGAGTTAGTTGTTCCATTCTGAGCCTACTTATTGAAACTAGCCCATAGTAGGTGCATTCTTTGACTTACTGGTTCATTCTTACCTTTATGAGTAGCAAGAGTTCGATTTGAGTCTAGTTCCCGTTCTAAAGTAAGGTTCATCTAGTTCCCTTTCTAAAGTAAGGTTAAGGCGCTGGTTGAAGCCTTCTAGTTGCTAGGTCAATGAATTATAATAAGGGCTACTCAACAGCTCTGTTTCATTCTTGGACTTACTACTTCTATTCTAACTGCTTCCATTTACTAGAGCATCGGAGATTCGGTGGGAATGCAGGGAAGAAGTGGGCTTACTAGCAACTAGAATTCTGGTTGTTAGTGGTTGTATTCTTACCTTTTCACTCAGGGCTTACTACTCACTTCTGGCAATTGGTGGACTACTTACATCTTAGTAGCTCACCTCGTAGTTAGTGCTTTCAGTCTAGTTTTCACTTGTTTAAGTCTTAGTAGCACTGGGTTAAGTCTGCGCCGCCCAACACATGTTCCATTCCGCTTGGTGTTAGTTGCACTCTGGTTGTTAGCGGGTTGGTTCTTTAACTACCTTGGTTCAGTCTCGATACCCTTGGTTCCAGTCCCGGAGTTAGTTGTTAGAGACCCTAGCTCACCTCTCTGATTAGTACTGGTTGAATTATGTAATTCACTACTTTCTCTGAGTCTGCCCTTAACCCCTGGTAAACTGTTCCTGCCGCTAGTCAATTGAAGAAGTCGACCTAGACCTAGCCTAAAAGCAAGTACTTTCTGGAACTACCTCAGATCAGTCTGATTGTTAGTAGTTTTAGTCTGAGTCCTGTTGTACTATGGACTGCATCAGCCTGAGTAACACTGGTTGAAGTCTGAAGTATGTATCCAGTGGCCTAGACCTTAGCTACCGAGGCACCACATAAGTCTTACTAGCACTGGGTTAAGTCTCTAACTCCCTTCTCACTTTCTATCCCTTCACTAGTCCATTCCGATACTGGCTAGCTTCGTTCTCAGTAGGAGTAGCAACTGATACTTACCACCCAGCACTGATTGAAGCCTTTGACTTCCTGGATTCATTCTTTGCATCACTTGTTTCGTTCTTGTTAGTACTGATTCGATTCTTCAACTAGTTAGGTGCATTCTAACTTTCCCTCGACTAGCGTTCCATTCTTACTTGCTTCATTCTTCTCCTAGCTAAGTTAACTAACCACTCCTCTACTCTGTCATTCCTACTTATGGACTACTTAGTTCCATTCCTGCATTCCATATGAATAGGTGTTAGTTCAATTCTTGTTGTTACTCATTTCAGTCTGATCTTAGTAGTTTTTGCACTGCTCCACTCTTGAACTCCCCGGTCTCATTCTTACTCAACTACTAGCTAACCTCTCGCCCCGAACACAGTACTTGGCTAGCTCACCTCTTAGCTCCAGTCTTAGTCCGGTTAGCAGTGGTTTAGGTCTCGTTAGGCAGTGGTTCAATCCTTGTTGTTAGGGTGTACACATCAGTCTGGTTATCAGTGGTTCAAGTCTGATAGTTGCTATAGCATCAGCTCTTCTAGTAAGTTCTAGCTCGGGTTGAAGTCACCAAGCTTAGTATAATGTTGCGCGGTAGTCCGGCCCCTCACTGCTTTCAGCCTTAGTCTCCATTTCCAGTCTTAGTAGATCTACACACTGGTGGAAGTCTGAAGTAGCTAATAGGAAGCCTAGACCAGTAGTAGAGGGCATCAGCCTGTAACTTCCAGGTTGAAGCCTTTAACTCCCTTGTTTTAGCCTTAGTATCCCCCTAGCATCAGTCCAATACGTTCGTGGACTTTTTCAGTCTTGGCTATCCCAGTTTGATTCTTTACCCCGGGAGAGGGCTCTTAGTTTGGTTCTGAGTTGAACTAGTTGGATTCTTAGTCTACCCGTGGCATTCTCACTTCTTACCACCTGGTTTCAGGCTTCGACTCATGGGTTTCATTCGGATCTCCCCTCCTAGGCACTAGTAATCGGTGGTATTGGTTTCTTAGTTAGCTACACCTAGCATCGGACTTAGTAGCACTGGTTCAAGTCTAAGATGCACCGGTTCAAGTCTGCCTCTGCCCTATATGAAAGTATGGTACCTGTATCTAACAATAACTTCCACAAACAATAAGAAAACAGGATTTTCCTCGTAAGAATGGGTGTTTCAGTTAATCAATTCTATAAGCAGGAGCAGGGAATTAAGACCTTTGGTTGTTCAGTGACTTTGTTTGCTTCTATTAGGATGTAGCGCTCTTCCAATATTCTTTCTTTCTTTCTCGAGTGGAGAGAACAAGTAAACAAGCAAGGGCATAAGCCTATAGCTAACACGCTTACAGGAGTCTCCGGGTGCGACAAGTGATAGGCAATGATGTTACTTATTGCAATGATGTTACTTCTCTATTGAATAACTTCTATTTGAATGATGGAGTTAGGAACCCTTAACTATACCTAAAGGACAGAGGCATCCAACCCCTGAAACACTAGAAACTATAAGTAAAGAGGCGCACAGTAATAAAGATAAGTCATTCAAGAATTCCACCCCTTATTAGAATTCATTCCACTCTAACAAGAATAAGAACTGGAGCTGGAGTAACTATTGAATACCTTCACTCTGGACTCCTGTACCTTAGCTACCCTCCCCTGACTACCCATACTAGCGTGGTTGCATTCTTTGACTTATGAGGTGAACACAGGACTACCAGGGCAGGCAACTACTAGACAAGGAGCCAAGCCAGAGTTAACAGATTCTATTAAGTCGCATAAGTTGAAATCGTATACTTCGCCAGTACTACCGGGATGGGATTAAACCTGGAACACCCTGAGTAAGAATTGAACTAAGAAGTCAGAGTTAAAGAGCTACAAAGTAGTCAAAGAATTCATTTGATCTATCGAGGGCTGAAGCACTGATTAATTCCCTTATTAGAATTCATTCACCAACTACAGATGAAACGACTCTACTACCAGTTGGGTCAAGAACTCCACTTTAATAGCTTACCAACTTCCAATAAAGGCCTCTCTACCACTACTAATGCAGAAGGAAGCCAGCCTAAACTTACTCTAAGGGCTCAAAGCCTTTACTCTCTGGAACAAGCCTCTCCACAAAAGCAAGTAAGTCAACTCATTCTTATTTCTTACCCGCCACAACTAGAAGGGCCTTACCACAATTAAGCTTTCCACTAGCTCCACCATGACTATAAGAGCCTTACTTATAAGCTTTCAACTCGGGATGCAGACTATCACGTCACCATTAACTTAAGGGCTAGAGTAGAGCTATTACTGGCACTGCACTGGCCTCTCCTTCTTACTGAACTGCTGACCTTGATTCTTTAAAAGTACACCACGCTTCCCTTTCTTCTTCTCCGGTCTTATACTCTGGACTCCTTTATTGGTATTACTCCTTTCACTCCTAACTCCTTTACTAGTAGTAGCTTGGCTCGTCTTTTCTTTGTTTCTCAATGCCGAAAGTGTGAAAGAAACTCAAAACTAGATTACTACTACCTGGCATTCCACTCTGCTACTCTGGTATGAAACCTATTGAAGGAAAGTAGTCCATAAGTGGGAATTACGGAATGAAACAAGTAAGTAAAAAAGAACAGGAGACTTATATACTCCCCTACACCCACATAGCAAGTAGGCCTACTAACCAAGCGTATACTAATGAGTTGCATTCCTACTTCCTCCGTCTCCTGCCAATCCTGTGACTTAGCAGTTCCATTCTTACAACTACCTACTTATCTCAGGGCTCTCCTACTAGCTTGTTCCAGTCTTAGCCCTTATAGTAAGTGCGAGTTTCACTCTTGGGTGCTAGGGTGCACTTTGACTCTTGTTGGTCATGGTTGTAGCCTGGTTAGGCAGTGTTGTAGTCTCAGTAGCCCTAGTTGAAGCCTGATAGTAGCTAGGTTTTGAGTCCACTTATTTACTTAGTCATATGAGTTGAAGCCTGATAGTAGCTAGTTTGAAGTCTGTGTCATACGAGTTGAAGCCTGTTTTTCAATGCACTGGTTCTTGGTAGCTAGGGTTGTAGCCCTGTTGCTAGGTGTAACTGATACTTACTGTTACTCCTGGGTGGGTTCAATTCCTTGATTGACTGGTTTGATTCTGCTTCTTCTACTTACAAGTTCCATTCTATAACTACTAGGTAAATAAATTCTAATAAGGGCTTACTAGAAGTTCTGCCTCCTGCTTAAGGCTTATACTGCCTAGTTTGCTTCTTGGAGTGACTAGCTGCCGAATACAGCACTTGGGGAATAAACGGAATCCTTAGCTCCGGGACTACATGACTTAACGAGCACAAGAACTATAGCACTTAAACAATCACTTCGACTTAATAAGTTGCTACTATCCTCTTGCAACTAATGATCCTCTCCTCTTTCTCCTCTAACTCTGGCTCCTCTCCCTCTGTAAACTAACTACTACTGATTCAAAAAAGGGTTATCTTGTCTCTCTCTCTCCGACTTAATATAGGGGCAACTAACCACTAATAGTGGAATTCAGATAAGAGCCTAGCCTCGCCCTTACTTAATTTATGGACTTTACCGAGCCTCAAAGCAAGGACTCTCTGTAACTACTTAACAGCAGTCTCGTATTGGTTTGGTTCTTTCACTCACTACCATCATTCTGTTTGGAATTATAAGTACTGGGGTTTTATTCTTTTATTACTTAGGTGAATTCTTCCCTTTTCCACACTTAAGAATTTCAACTGACTAGAATTCTCTACTAAAACACAGATGATACTGGGGATATTCAGCAAGGGTCTATGTAATTGAGCTGGGCCAATCCACTACTAAATCTGGTGGAACACTCTGAATTGAACCCCTTTGACTTGGTCAACAAATAAAGAGCTACAAATACTTATGAAACAGGACAGGACTACTTCCACTCAAACAAGAACAGGAGCAGTACAACCTGTATTCCACTAGAACTCCCGGCGCACCTAACTCAGGCTAGTAGAACTATCCTAAGGCTCTGGCTCTTTTCCTTACTAGCCCAATTACTTAAGGGCAGTAGTAGCTCATCCCGTTGCTTGGCCCAATTAGAATCTAGTTAGTTTCGTTCTTGAACTACCATGTTGCACTCTGACTTGCCATCCCCTTATTTGCTGGTTCCACTCTTGGGTTTACTGCTTTCAGTCTTAAGTATCTAATACAAAGGCAGGGAGGATCCAACTCATAAGTAAATCCTTAAGGTGGGAGAGGCGGGTCAAGAGCTAGTAAAGAGTTCAACTTTCACGTAGGAATGTCAGGCAGGAGAGGAAGAGACAGATACAAGAATTCCAGTAAGGAGTTTTCGGGTAGTCAGTCAAACTTTATGGTTGGTATGCGAGACATAGAACTCGGTTTTAGTTTGGGTAGTTGGTTCTGGAATACCTAGTTATGGCACAGTAGCTTAATGGTTTATTTGCACCCCAGACTCATGAGCACAGTAGCTTAATGGTTTATTTGCACCCCAGACTCATGAGTGAAGATCCTATGCCTGGGTATCCTTGCTTTCAGGCTTAGATGCAGTGGCGGAAGTCTTAGTGGTACTTGTTTGGTTCTTTAACTCCCTGCTGGGCTCAGTCTGAGTACCTAAAGCAGTTGACCTTATATTAAGTCGGGTTCAATTCTTTCATTCCGTATTCATAGGTGTTAGGTTCTTCCATTCCATATTCATAGGTGTTAGTTCCATTCCGTATTCCTAGGTGCGAGGTCAATTCTTCTCTACCCGGTTTCATTCTTTAACTAGATGCAGGGAATCAGCGGGAGTGTTTTCATGCTTAGCCTTACTAGTTACATTCTTAGACTGCTTAGTTCTCTAACCTTTGCCACACTTAAGAATTTCCCCAAAATCAACTATCACAAGAACTGGATCGGTAGTAAAGGGAGAAGACGAAACTCGGGAAGGGATAAAACAGGCCAGTACTTATAATTCTGGTTACTAATTTCCATACCTATACTATGAGCATCTCTGATACCGGAATTCGTACTTACTACTTGCCCTCTATCCTATATACCTCTGTTCGTCTCCGGAGTAAACAAATTCCCATAGGTCTTCAAAACTTACTATAAGGCTTGCTTCTTTAATAACTAACTAGAGCTCATCTAACTCAGTAAACAAATCAAGTTATGGCAAACTTACAAAAGGGCTTGGCTTGAGATCAGTTGTTTTCTACTTTCCTTCTTTCTTACTTGCTTAGGCACTGTTTCAGAAATTATAATACGAAGTGGTGGTTGGTGTCTGTGTAACTTCCTTGTTTAAGTCCGGTTGGCACTGGTTTGGTTCTTGACTTCAGGACTTATAGCTTAGCTTCCTCTACTCTGTCTCTGGCTACTAATACTAATGAAACTACTTTACCGACTATAAGTCAACTAATATGTATTTCATTACTACTTGTACAGATTCCATTGTCCACTACTACTGAGTTCAATTCAGTAATTCCGTACTTTACTTGCCTAGTTGCTTGGCTTTTCATTCCTACTTATGAGCTTGCTGGCTCCTGAATAACTTAATGAGTACTTGCTTTATTAAGACCTCTGTTATTGCCACAAAGAATTCCACTATCAACTCTAAACTAAACTTTCTACTTTACCTTACCTCGAAATGAACTACTACTACTTGGTATGAAACTAACTACTACTTGGTATGAAACTAACTACTACTTATGAAACAAAACAGGACTACAAAACTACTTACTTGATGAGAACTACTGATTATCTGTATCTTAATTAGTGCCACACCTCGCAACAAAGCCTTATACTTACTGGTTTGATACCTTAGCTCCCTAGCATCGGACTTACTAGCACTACAGAGTTTCCCTAGATCTAGATGCGACAGATGGGGAACTATATGAATTCTTTTCTTTAACTACTTAGTTCTCTTACTTTCCTTACTGGTTTCTTTCTTACTTTTACAACTACTTCTATTCTAACTGCTTCCCGAAACTTACAATATAAAGGCCTCTGTTCTGTTAGATTATACCTTGCCTACCCGCCAAGTAAGTCAACAAAACAACCCCAAATAGATTGATTTGATAGGCGGACCCAACCCAGTCCAATAGGCAAAACTCCGTACTTATAGCTTAGCAACTTACTAGAAAGGCCTCTACTCTTCAAACTGACCTTACTAGAAGGAAAGTAAGAAATTGGTGCGCCTTATGTACTAGATGCAACTCATAAGTCAAAGCCTTATTTACTATATTCTGCCCCTTATTATCATACGGTGAGCTAGCTATAATAGAGAAAGGCGTTGGAGGTGACCTTTGTTGAGTGCAATTCTTATCTGAATGGCTAGCTTCGGGCTTACCACTAACTACTTACTTCGGGCTTCCCCACTAGCTGACCTCTGAGTTTAGTTATGTGACCTATGGGGTTCATTCTTAGCCATATACTTACTGGTTGGATAGCAATTCTTGACTTCAGTACTGGCGCAGCTTATCAGTCCTCCTCTCCCTATTGTTCTTTTCACTAACCTAACTCACAAACACATAGCAAGTAATAAATCACTGGTCTACTTCCATTAATGACTTGGTAGAGGCAGAACCCCTGTAGCAATAGTACCCGATCCGCTAAGATAATAATTCCTCTGACCTCTGGCTTGGCTACTCATACTGTTATTGCTCTTGACTACTCTACTACTTGCTCCTCTCTTCTACCTGAATTCGGCTCCTAGGCAACTGCCAAGCTAGTACTAGATGCGGCTTATAATATCTGTTTTCATAGGTATACAGAGGAAGAGCAGACTTAACAAGGGATGAAACTAATTCAATTCCCCAGCTTCCTAGCCAACTCCTTCCATTGCTTCCCTTGCCTACCTGATCTCTCAACAGGACTACTACTTGTAAACGGAAGAGAAGACTACACTAGGGATTCCGACTATCACTTAACTCTCAAAGAAACAGGCTTGGAAGCACCAGTTCCATTCTAGAAATACCTTGGTTAAGCCTGAGTTTAGTTAGCTCTATTCTAAGGTCAACTCTGAGTACTACTTGTGACTGATGAAATTCTGGTTAGCAGTGGGGACTGATTAAATGCTGAGCTAGTACTGTTCGATTCTTCCGATACTATCTAGCTTCCCTGCTTTGGTGTTAGTAGCTCACCTCTTAGCTTAGCTCTATTCTTTAAGTATAAGCTTCTACATAATAGATAGCTGTGTTAGTAGCAGATGTACAAATGGGAGTCAATCTATTGATGGGGAAATTGTGGTAAGTCTAGACTAGATGCTATAGTGGTTGAATTCTTTAGAGTTTCATTTCTTACCCTCCTAAGCCTTATACTGACTAGTTTCTTTCTTGCATTCCTACTTAGAAGTTTGTAACCAGTAATTAAGTTCTAGAGGGCTTTCCTCCTTCCCTACAACTTACTATAAGGCTTTCCTACTTATGAGGTTGTATCTGTTTCTTCCTACTTACCTACTTCCACTCAAACTTTCTTCATTTCCCAGTACTTATAATTTCTGGTACTTACTTGTTTCATTCTTAGACTCCCTAGCTCTACTCTGTTTGTTAGTGGGTTGGGAATTAGAATAAGGCACTCCCCCGTTTCAGGCTTGGACTCCTGGGGCACATTCTCAGTCTAACCCTACTAAATAGGGCTCCTTCAACACCCGGTTCATTCTTACAAGTAGTTGTTGCATTCTTGACTTCAGTCTACTATCTGCCTAGCTCACTAATACATAGGGAAGTAGGCAAGCTAGGTAAGTAAGAAGTACTACCCGGTCTTCCAATAA
The DNA here is from genome assembly GCA_001649415.1 of Musa itinerans. Classification (NCBI taxonomy): domain Eukaryota; kingdom Viridiplantae; phylum Streptophyta; class Magnoliopsida; order Zingiberales; family Musaceae; genus Musa; species Musa itinerans. The sequence continues at coordinate 37,566 of LVTN01002323.1, forward strand.
TCATAACTGAGCTCGAAACTACACTTTCCCACTAGCTCACCTCTTAGCTCCATTCTGAAACTATTGATTGGTAGGCGTACTCCTTTACTTCATTCTTTGACTCCCTCGTTGAAGCCACCAAGCAACGTATAATGTATAGCGGTAGTCCGGCCTTCTCACTGGTTGGAGCCCGAGTAGCAGTAGTGGAAGTCCTGTTGGTAATGGTTGCATTCTTTATTTAGTAGCTCAGTAGTCCTTGTTTCAGTCTTTGAGTTAGTGCTTGAAGCCTTACTGTCGCTCTAGTGGTTTCAGTCGGTTGGGGCAGTGTTTGATTCTTGCGGGTACTAGTTCAATTCTGTAACTACCTTACCTGGGTTCACTCTTTCCCTTCTTTTACTGCTGATCGGTAGGGTAGTAGCAGTGGTTGAAGTCTTTCCCTCACTCGTTCTACTCTTTGACTACCGAGGTCAATTCTTCTACTTACTGGTGTAATTCTAACTTGCTTCACTCTTAGGCATGAAAGCAACTAGTAAGTATATAACTCATTAGCAAACAATAGCTACGAGTATTTCTTTGACTCCTTAGCCACATGGCTTCCAAGACTATTTCTTACTGATGCAGAATATGGGTCATATGAGTTTGATTCTGATCTGATCCCTATGAGTTCCCTTACTTAGATTAAAGCTGTCTGCTTGTTTGCTCCTTCCTTCAAGTTTCAGAGAGAGATCCTAACTGTTGTTCGAGTGAGAGTGGAAGACCTGAGAAGGATATTAATAAGAAACTGGAACCAGAGTTCTAGGAGCCATAGTTCCATTCGATGGAGTAGAATAGTAGTAGCTTGCCCTGGGCTTGTATACCTATCAGCTTGTCTATTTGCCTTTGTAGTGGTAGCTTGCTTTCTTACCTTTAGTAGTCCTGTCCTGTGTTCTAGAGCACCCCCCCGAGTTCTCGTTCTCTTTCCTTTAAGAATTGAGAATCCTACATTTCATGCCCCGAATCCAGCTTAGAATGCATTTGGAGTGTATACCTTCTATTAGCTCCTTCCGCTCTTTTAGCTCGCTACCGCCAAACAAGGACTTGCCCATGTACTCTTCACTCTCGACAAAGAATTCCACTCGCTTGCCCTCACCGATTAGCTCTATTCTTAGTACCTAGGAAAACTGATTAATTGCCAATACCTAGCAACACTGGTTGAAGACTTAGCAGCTACATAACAAGACCTCAGCTACCCAGCATCAGAAGGCTTAACTCACTCACTAGTTCCATCCTTTGACCCGAAGCAGGGAATCAGTGGTATGCTAACAACTACCTAGCATAGTAGGGCACTGTTCAATTCTAACTCCTTCCATCACTGTCTCATTCTTAAACTTCTTAGTTCAATTCTTATACTATATGCGGGGAATTAATACCAATACCAGTAGCTCAATATACTATAGCATCGGGGAATTAATACCTATTAGTAGATATATACCTAGGGGAATTGATACCTGATGTACTACTTGCTCATCGAGGAATTAATACCACTTGTTGAAGTCTGTAACTACCCCGGTGAAGTCTTGTTGTTAGGTGAAATGATAGTAATTGGTCTGCCCAGCACTAGTTCGATTCTGCCTAGCACTTGTTCAAGCCTTGTTAGCACTGGGGTAAGTCTTAGTAGCTGTTGTCATAGAACTTAATTACTGGCACTACCGAGCTAGAGCCTGTCACTACCTAGGTTAAGCCTTGCAGTTAGTTGTCTTAGCCTGTTAGCTAGGTGTTTGGAAATTAAGTAAAGGC